>JAVTVY010044084.1:0-21797 GCA_036873755.1 Hanleya hanleyi | reverse complement strand
TCAGCAGGATTTGGACGTGTCATTGGAAGTTTTCAAATTTGAAAAAGAATATTTAAGACTATGAAATAGTTCAAATTTGTGACTTAAAAGTTCTCCTGTGTATGTTTAACAGGAATGACTATAAAAAAGTCCCGCTACAAGCTTTATTATTGATGGAGGTACATGTTGTGAAATCTGTATATTTGTGCATATTGTGATCCGCTCTCTTCATTGTCATGTTTCACCCTCTGCTGTCAGCTATTCAAAATAGCACAAGTTTGGTATACAAGAATATTTTTTATGGGGCAAGGATTTTAGTCTCTCAGTTTCAAAGAGAGTAATTACTCCCGTAAATTTTTCTCCATGACCGATTTTGATCACTTTTGATCACTCTACTCAAAACTGCCATTTCTATGAAGACTGATATTGGAAAGAGTGATAACTCGCGTAAATCAAAAGCCAGGAGATTGATCAAAAGGCCCTCATAGTAAAAACATTTCGGACTGGGGTTTTTGCATTGTCCCTCTGTTCTTCTTGTCAGAGTTGACTTTGTCCAGATTGTATATTAAGTTTCTCTTCATAAGAGTTGCAGGCCGGGTGTGCTCCAAAGAAACCCATTAATTTGGGGGTTATATATATAAATTCAAAATCAAAGGCATTTGATGGACCTGGCCTTTTCCAGATGTTCTCTTGATTCCGATACTGGATCCGCCCATTTAGATTGATGAGCGTCGATTCGTATATTTCCAGTGAGAAATTGAGAATCCGGTTGGTTTTGGGTAGAAGGTGATTGTTCCCAAAGAAATGAATCCAGCCATGTCTGGATGATATCTCAAGTTATATTTTAGATTATCATGAAAGTAATTATGCATGTGCTTCGAAGAGGGATCAATTATGGTGCCAAGGTATGCCGACAAATCATTGCAACTTTGTCTGGATAATTTTCTGGAGTTTAAATATTACACTTGATCTAATTTCCTGAGAGGTACATTTATGTGGATCCAAAGAAGCCCATTGTGATTTGGGGGCAAACTAATCATGCTACCAGGGTACCCCCTGAGAGGCTGAATTTTATTTGTATTTCAAGTTACATGTACTTCAAATTTTCAGTTTATTGATTTCAAATTTGTTTTGACAGCTATGACCGTTTTAATTTTACAATATATATATTCAGTTACTTCTTGAAAGAAACATTCCTTTAATGTGTAAATGTGTGTAACAGGCATTGGGAGAAAGTGGACTGGTTCAAAATTATAATATTCATGACAACCCTGCTGTACATGTAAGTGTACTCTGTACAGTTAAAATAAGACCTACCAACTCGGCTGTAGGTACATGTATAGTCCGTACATTCACAATGAGACATGCTAACCCTGCTGCAAGTGTACTCAGTATGTATTTGCAACAAGACATACTAACCCTGCTGCAAGTGTACTCCGTACATTTACAATGAGACATAACAACCCTGCTGCAAGTATACTCAGTACATTTACAATAAGAAATACCAATCCTGCTGCAAATGTACTCAGTACATTTACAATAAGAAATACCAACCCTGCTGCAAGTGTACTCTGTACATTTACAATAAGACATACCAACCCTGCTGCAAGTGTACTCAGTACATTTACAATAAGACATACCAACCCTGCTGCAAGTGTACTCAGTACATTTACAATAAGACATACCAACCCTGCTGCAAGTGTACTCAGTACATTTACAATACGACATACCAACCCTGCTGCAAGTGTACTCTGTACATTTACAATAAGACATACCAACCCTGCTGCAAGTGTACTCAGTACATTTACAATAAGACATACCAACCCTGCTGCAAGTGTACTCAGTACATTTACAATAAGACATACCAACCCTGCTGCAAGTGTACTCTGTACATTTACAATAAGACATACCAACCCTGCTGCAAGTGTACTCAGTACATTTACAATAAGACATACCAGCCCTGCTGCCAAATGCATCAGTACATTTACAATAAGACATACCAACCCAGCACTGCAAGTGTACTCTGTACATTTACAGTGAGACATACCAACCCTGCTGCAAGTATACTCAGTACATTTACAATAAGAAATACCAACCCTGCTGCAAGTGTACTCAGTACATTTACAATAAGAAATACCAACCCTGCTGCAAGTGTACTCTGTACATTTACAATAAGACATACCAACCCTGCTGCAAGTGTACTCAGTACATTTACAATAAGACATACCAACCCTGCTGCAAGTGTACTCAGTACATTTACAATAAGACATACCAACCCAGCACTGCAAGTGTACTCTGTACATTTACAGTGAGACATACCAACCCTGCTGCAAGTATACTCAGTACATTTACAATAAGAAATACCAACCCTGCTGCAAGTGTACTCAGTACATTTACAATAAGAAATACCAACCCTGCTGCAAGTGTACTCTGTACATTTACAATAAGACATACCAACCCTGCTGCAAGTGTACTCAGTACATTTACAATAAGACATACCAACCCTGCTGCAAGTGTACTCAGTACATTTACAATAAGACATACCAACCCTGCTGCAAGTGTACTCAGTATGCATTTGCAACAATGACATATCAACCCTGCTGCAAGTGTACTCTGTACATTTACAGTAAGACATACCAACCCTGCTGCAAGTGTACTCTGTACATTTACAGTAAGACATACCAACCCTGCTGCAAGTGTACTCTGTACATTTACAGTAAGACATGCTGCAAGTGTACTCTGTACATTTACAGTAAGACATACCAACCCTGCTGCAAGTGTACTCTGTAGATTTACAGTAAGACATACCAACCCTGCTGCAAGTGTACTCCGTACATTTACAGTAAGACATACCAACCCTGCTGCAAGTGTACTCCGTACATTTACAATAAGAAATACCAACCCTGCTGCAAGTGTACTAAGTACATTTACAACAAGAAATACCAACCCTGCTGCAAGTATACTCAGTACATTTACAATAAGACATACCAACCCTGCTGCAAGTGTACTCTGTACATTTACAATAAGACATACCAACCCTGCTGCAAGTGTACTCGGTACATTTACAATAAGACATACCAACCCTGCTGCAAGTGTACTCAGTACATTTACAATAAGACATACCATCCCAGCACCGCAAGTGTACTCTGTACATTTACAATAAGACATACCAACCCTGCTGCAAGTGTACTCAGTACATTTACAATAAGACATACCAACCCTGCTGCAAGTGTACTCAGTATATTTACAATAAGACATACCAACCTTGCTGCAATTATACTCAGTACATTTACAATAAGACATACCAACCCTGCTGCAAGTGTACTCTGTACATTTGTCCTTCTGTCTTCTGTCACAGTACATGTACTAGTATTATTCTACCAGACCTTGCTCACACAATATCATAAACTAAGAATTTACCCCCACCAATGTTGATATAACATGTACATTTATATAAATTGTTGTCCTTCTAATGTACATGTAAATCTGAAGAAGTCTGGTGATTTTTGGGTCATTAGTTTCAAAGCTTAATAGTACCACAAAATAAGATCTTGGTTTATTTTATTTTTCCGAGCTCATTTCTTGCACATGTGCAAGGACACTTGGAGATACATGCATATAGGAGCTTATAAGCACGGCTCATATAAGTCGCATTTTACAGCCGTCAATGGTATAAAATTCACTCAAAAACTCTGTAGAGAAATGCTGATGTTAAAGTATGAGAATATTACACATTACAGGGGTAAATTTCAAGGAAAACTGAATAGTGATTGAACAAAAACTCAATTCAGTGAGAAAAATGCTAAATATTTTGACATCTATAAACCCCTGATAAGTTACCTGAATAATGTGCTTGATGCGTATATATATATATATATATCGATCCATGATGTAAACTTGAATCTTGCGAACAATGTATGTCTGAAAATAAACTGTGGAAAGTAAATTTTACTTCTGTCTTCCATTTGCAGGTCACCACTGGTGTGGCGAATATCAGTCTTGGCAGACCTGGTCCCGCAGTGGCACCCAAACCGGGACAGAAATTAGAAGATTTGGAAAATCTGCCCCCACCCCCTCCCGAACTCCTCCAACAACAGTACCTGTACGGCAATGTCCCCGACCAGCGTCAACAGGCCATCTATGGCAATATGGCATTCCCGCGCGGTCAGGGCACCACAGTGTTCATGCCGGGTCAAGGTGAGGCGGCCGTACCCCAGGCCCAGCAAGCACAGGTGACCAACGTACCCCCCAGCAAACCCATAAAGGTGGAAAAAAGAAACATGGGTCAAGGAGGTGCCCAAGCTCCCTCGTCATTTACCCTGATTCCCGTGAGGGTGGAGAGTGAACAGGCTCCGGAACCCGCCCCCGCCCCTCGCTCCCAGCCCAAACCCACTCTCGATGCCATGGATAAGGAAGTCCTACAGAGTGTGGACGACCATGCCATTCAGGTGAGTTTACGACCGGGGGATAACTCTGTCCCATGATAAAGATGTTTCTTTCATCATCAGGTGTTTCACAGCTTGATCATGTAGACCACATGTTCACAATGAATGGTGAATGGTGTCTGAGCAGAAATTGTTTTTGTAGCAAACTATAACCGAGTGTATGTAATTCAGCCACAAATAAGGCATCAACAGAGAAAATTCATTATGCCAACCAAAGGCACAGAATTGGTACACTCAACTCTGATTTGACCAGAACTCCCGATGTGAACAGGGTTTTTTAGATCAAGCACAATTCAAATACATTATTAAGGCTGCCGCGTAAGCGTGCAGCCTTATTGGATTGGCTTGGTCTCATGGGGGCTAAAATCGCTTTGTCCGCAAGATTGCGAGAAAACAAAGCAGAGTTGGGACTTACGGTCACAGAGCCAAATGTGGAGAAGATATTGATCTGGAAATTCGTAACAATTTGGGTTGTCTCAGATGAAGGGAAGTCTGTCTTTCAAGCCCAAATTTTTCGCAAATTGTTCGTCTAAAATTCTAAACTTCCGGTTTGAAAAAAGGCAGAACTTGCGCAGAGACGTCTTCGCGCATACTGCTAAATGGGCTCTCGTGAGACTTTTACGAGAGCTGCTTGCAAGTTCCGGTCCGGTTCCGCCATTTTGGACATGCACACTTCGACCGGCAGAAATAATGTAATTCAAGTGATATTTAAAGTTGACGGCGGTATAAATACCACTCCATTGGCACGCTGAACCTACGCACAATCAAAAGATGAGGCCCAAGCGAGCCGACGATAGGGCAGTCCTCCCATTCTCATCTTCAAAGATGGACGTGCGTGACGAAAACTGGACACCCACTGACGTACCCAACGACAGTGGCGAGATTTCGAAGTTTCCACAGATCTCACAGTTAGAAACTGACAGTGCCGCAAATGTGCTTATTAACTATAGATACGTCAACAAATCTGATGTCAAATCAAAAAGTTACTCATTGAACAAAACAAAGGCTCTTGTGAAAAAGTTATCGGCAGCCAAACGATCAGACGTCACATTGAAAAACACAGGTGGTGGTGTAAGCCTAACATACTCTGCAGGGATGTATCAGCTGTTCAAACAAAAGACATACACTCAATTTGAGGTAACCAAACCACAACTACTGCTTGAAAAACCCCCATCATTGGATGTATCTGGAAATGAAGTACAAGTGTCCCTGAAAATCCGTGCACCAGATAATAAACAATACACTATTAATCTGTACCATACTACTTCCAGGGCATTGGTTAACGGTAAAGGCACGAATGTTTTTATCGATGATCATCTTCCAGTTAATGTTACGGTAGATGCCATATTGTATAACTGCGCATGCGTAGTGGCCCAAATACACCCAATATGGTGTCTACCGTAACATGGGGAAAGTCAGGGTCGATGTGAAAACGGCTCTTGTACAGCTGATCACCAGCGCCGGAAACTTTAATAAAAGCGACAAGTGTGGAAAAGAAGGAATTAGCTTCCCAAAAATAACAGGTACTTAGCATCAAAATGAACTTTTATACGGTATGGGTTATAGCACACGGAGATCACTGAACGCCATGTGTGAAGGTATTATTGATAGGAACAGTTGTGGCTAGGGCAAATCTCAAGTTCAAAATTTCTCAAAAACTCAATTCTTCAAATTCAAGTTTTTAATCTGAGTTACCTAGATGAAAAAGTGCCTAAAACCCCCCTGCTGTTATGATATTCAAGAAAATATTATTCCAACAAATTTAATCTCATAATTGAACATTTTGTTGACATGTTACACTGAACTCCCTAATAGTGGAACAGTCTGTTGAGAGAAATGAGCCCACTGAGTCAACATCCATCTTGGCTTGCTAAGGGCATTTCACGTTTCACTTAACACTACCCTTAGCTTATCGCTATGATTCGGCAAGTATTTCACACGGTGCCACCTCTCAGCCGCAAAGGACATATTTCTGGAGGGACATAATCCTGTTCGAAAGTTGTTCCTGAAGCATCAAGTCAAATGCCCACCGCTTTTAAACGAGCCATTGAAATTATCTGTATTTAAATAGTTTGACCGGGGCATCTCAGACATCAGACATATCAGTCTCATTTGTGTGCAGATGCGCAAGACTGGGGGATTCTATGCGAGACCAAATGAAGTTGTGCGAATCAGCTATGTTAGTTCTCACTCTAATGGAGCATGCTTCTTTGTTTTTCTTAAGAAAAATTATATTACTAACGACTTTACCTATTTTAAATTAACAACATCGGTGACAGTTCACAGGAAAATGATATGCTTTTTACCCCTCGGCCAACTTTGGCCTAGGGGTATTGTCGTCATCATGTACGGCTGTCCGTACGTCCGTACGTCCGTCCGTCCGTTACCGCGATATCTACAGAACCGTTTCATGCATGGCAACCAAACTTGGTACATCTATTTATCTTCACGTAAATCAGAAGCCTATCGAAAATGAGTCATCTGAGACAATATTTTGCAGAGTTATGCCCCTTTTTACAAATAAAAATCCATTTATGATTTGTTATTGTGATAATTTCAGAACCGTTCCATGTATGACATCCTAATGTGATACAGTTGTTTCTCTTGACCTGAACTAGATGCCTATCGAAAATGAGTCGTGTCGGAAAGTATTTTGCAGAGTTATGCCCCTTGTCCATTTATGATTTGTTATTGTGATAATTTCAGAACCGTTCCATATACAACATCCTAACGGGATACAGTTGTTTCTCTTGACCTGAACTAGATGCCTATCGAAAATGAGTCGTGTCAGAAAGTATTTTGCAGAGTTATGCCCCTTGTCTAATAAAATCCACTAATTCCTATGTTAAGTTTGCATATAATTTCTATATCATGTTTGTATACTATCACATTTATTTATTGATTGGATGACTGATTTATTGATTTATTCTCTTACACAATGCGAAGAACAAACGTATATCTATAGTGTATGTATTTATTCCAGAAACAAATTAATTTAAGGGGAGGAAAACTTCTTTTTTTTTCAAAGAAAGTACACTTACAATACCAGGGGTAAATATTTCTTCCCACAAGCCAATCAATTGGTAGAGACACCCTTACGTTATAATAGCTGGGGTTCAGAGCCGAGGGGTTTCGATAGCGCAGCTTCATGTTATTTTGTGGTAGGGTCATTTCGAGGCCCACCAAGGGATCATTTCAGTCGATGGCTTTCTGGAGGTGTGTCCTCGTTTTATGAATGTGATTGCGCCGATTTCGGATCTCATGGGATCAATCGGAGGTGACCAATTGGGAAATGCCCTAATATACTCAGATATCATCCATTACTGCATGGCTATGAGCAGAAGTTTCTATGTGTGATCGTGCCATGCGTTAGGATGATGGTCAACATCGTGGAGTGAGGACATTGATCTTGGCAATGCAGAGCTAGAGGAAGGAGATAAATCTGTCAGTGTCCTCAATATCTCCCGATGGAGAAAAAAAAACAAAAAAACATGTGCGTTCAAATTCTACAATGCCTGAAAAAAATGGAGAAACTAGTTGGAATACATGACAGTATGGTGAAAAAAAAGTTTCAGTAGGGGTGACAAGCTGAAGTACCAGGAAGACAAGTAAAAAAAATAGTTACTTCTGGACGGTAACTTTCAAAAACCTGAACGGATTCTTTGCAAATTTTGTATGTGGATAACTTGCCACAGGATATCACTCGAGAATGCTTTTCATGCTGGGTACTGAATGTTAAGGTTCCAAGCCAAATAATTAGTTTCAACGTCGGGGGACTTCAGACGCTCTGGTTTTCATTAAAATCTACTCTGAAGCACCAAAATAATTAATGGAATAAATCATCAAATTATTGTACTTCGTACATTTCATCCTGTTATGACTGTCAAAGGTAACTAAAGCATTACACATAACACAACCTATACACGTCATGATCCAATTTTGGGAAATAGGAAAAACTCTCTAAAGATCACAGCCAAACATCAAAACCATAAAATCACACAGGTAACGGCAGCCTTTCGAAGTCCACGAGTTCTAGTTCATATTGGAGAATCCATTAATTAAAAAAATACAAACCTACAATATAATATGGTAGTGTGGGATGCTCTGTTGAAGGCACCCACATGAGGCTCCCGTGGATTGGTCTGGGAAGTCATTGTGCACACCCCAGGTCATGATATTAGATTAGGCCTCAGCTCCTCAGATAGCTTGTCGTAAGAGGCGACTAAGTGGGACACCTGTGCTGTTCCCGGGTGTGAAAAGGAATAGGACCCAAACCTTGGGATAGGACTGAAATATGCAACGTTAAATATATTCACTCACTCAGTCACTCTGTTGAGGGCATACCCTATGACAATTCAATCATGGGAAGAGCAGTTTCTCAGCCCTAAAATGCTGGAGTCTTAAAATGATACAAAAATTATTGTACATTTAGAAGATGATCAAATTGATGGGAAAAAATTCAAGACAAAATTTGGGGTTGATTCATTGTTTGATAATGAATACTCCTGGGTATCCAAATTATAATTTAACTGTACAGCTTCAGTCGTTGAGATCACTCCAGGTCATGGTAAGAATAGGCCTCCGCACCTCAGACAGCTTGTCGTAAGAGGCGACTAACTGGAGCACCCATGGGGATCCCGGGTGTGAAAAGGAATATGTCCCTACCCTTGTGGTTTCCGGGTGTGAGAAGAAATAGGGACCAAACTCGTGATACGACTGAAATGGTGTTGAAACCGATGTTAAATCATATTCACGTACTGATCTGCTTTTGCTTCAGAATAGAAATGATGCCAGAATATAATACAATGAAACCTGTGTTACATGGACCAGACTTGGGATCATGATAATAGTCTCATTTTTAGATCTGGTTTTTCACGGTTCAAAATATTTTTATTCAAAATTTATGTATTGGGACAATGGAGAATTTTGATATTTAGAGGTTGGTCGGTTTACCCATGTGTCTGTATTCACAGATTTCACTGTAGTAAAATTAGATAAAATTATCATAGTGATATTACAATTAGGTATAATATTGTCGAGCTGCGAAACTTGGTGCTGGCAAGAATATACATGTGCATACAGTTCTTAGGCCCATCATTAAGAATAGTTCACTTAAGGATAGCATGGGATGGTCTACAACGTAGCTCACGTTTCTCCAATTTTCACACTTTTCCAAGTGCTGCAGCTATGACCAGTCAGGACATGAAACTGAAATTTCTGGGTTAGACTAACAACCACAAATAAAGGTGGGGTGTTTTTTGGGGTTTTTTTGGTAACAGCTTGAAGTGTCATCGGTCTTTTTCTTTCAACCAGAAAAACTTATGTCGAGTAGAGTTTTGTGCATCCATTTTGTACACATGGGTGTACTTTAGTTTGTAAACGGAACTATACCATCTTGTAGCTCTTGCGTTTATTGCACACTCCAGCAAAATGACTATTGCTCCAACATAGGGATAATTAGACAGTAAATAGCCTTTCATACTCTTTTAATGCTTTCTGCAGATGTGTGTGCTCATCTCTGGTAGTATATTGTAGGTCCATAGTCTGCCCTCAGTTGACCCCAAAAGGTATCACTAACTTTCACCAGACAGGGATTGCTTGTGGTACTTGAGATAATGAGAGAAACTGAGGTGTAAAAGTACATAATATTTGTACACAGATATACTTTGTTCATCTGTATATCTGCAAGTGAATACTTAGCTGAATGAATCATGTACATGTAGTATGGTTATCCCTCTAATAATTCAATCCCCCTAAAAAAATTCAATCACCCCCACATTTGGGGACAAACAGCTATTGACTGTTCTAATAAATTTGATCACCCTTTAACCTCGTTAAAGTAATGAAGAAATAATGGACTATTTGCATGATTTTGGACCATTTTTGTCAACTTCCTGTTCTAATAAATTTGATCACCTTCTAACCTCAATAAAATAAAGAAGAAATAATGGACTATTAGCACGATTTTGGATCATTTTTGTCAACTTCCTGTCCTAATAAATTTGATCACCCCCTCAATTTAAAGTGGAAAATTTTACTTCCCGTCTTTGAAATATTAGAGGTTTTACCATTGCTCCAAATTAAATCACTGACATTTGCTCATCAAGTTATGCAACTTGTCCATTGATTAAAAGCCCCATGGGGCTTCCGGGGATTGACCTGGGATGTCGTTGTTGCACACCGCAGGTCATGGTAAGAATAGGCCTCAGCTCCTCAGACAGCTTGTCTAAGAGGCGACTGAGGCATCCGTGGGGTTCCCCGAGGGTGAAAAGGAATAGGACCCCACCCGTGTGGTTCCCAGGTGTGAAAAGGAATACATGTAGGACCCAGCGTCGTGATATGACTGAAAAAAAGTTGAAAGCGACGTTAAATCATATTCACTCACTCACCCATTGATTAAATCATTTGCAGATCGAGAATTTAAAGACTAGGGTATGCAATATTTCGTTAACTAATTCGCTAGCCGGTCAAGTTTCTTGCAGACCAAGTTATGCAAGTTTTCTTTTTAGAATTTCCCCAGCTGTACTCATAGAGAGTGGGTTAAGGGAGCTCTCCACAGCAACAGATAGGGTTAATCAAATTGAAAGAATTAATACATGTACTGTATCTCAATTACTTTTCCGGTCATAGTGGTCTAGTTTATCTCAGTCGCGCAGCATTGATGCCCAACTGAGATAACTCGACCACAATGGGTCGTCAGACAGCTTGAAAAAGTATATCTGATCTGTACATTTACTGTAATATGTACAGTACAGTGGATCATTGTGGTCCACCGGTGTTAGTTTCCCATCTCAATAATAGTCATTCCAGGAACACTGGCTTTTGACACTTTGACATTTCAATGCTCAAATTGTATTTCAGAATTGGCACAATAAATATCAACAGGATTGACGTCTAACACTAGTATCTGTGCTCTGCCAGTATGACCAAGAAAGCGCCTTCCTCAATACAGTTGGATCAAAATGTTAGATCTATTTTCTAAATGGACCCAGTATAAATATATAACTAAATAATCTATTGAATAATGATGGTTACCATGGCAACTGGTTGCCACTTGATGATTCCAGAAATCTACATGTACATGAACACGTACTTTTCGATAATCGTTTTGATCTGGACAAATGTTGACCACTACCACAACAAATTTAAATCTGGTCCAGCAGTGTGATGTTAACCAATTTAATAATTGGAGTTCTGTGTACATAACAGTCGCAGTTGTTTTGTGAAAAACTGAATGCCTAATTGGTCCTCCTTTCCATAATTGTTCAGTGACCTGGAGGTCAAAATTTAATATACATGTAAAAAAACCCATAAAAAAACCCAGCAGGCATATTATCTCCAATCCTCGACTTGCACAAAAATTCAAGTTAATCCTTTGACAATATCTGCCCTGACAGCAACAGTAGGTGCATTGACATGTGGCTCCCTGCTTGATTTGCGGTTCGCCAATCGGGTCGCTTTCCTGTCTCGCCCAGGAAATATTTGTAATCAGTGATTATTGGTATAAATATGAATTATGTTACTATATTGTTGTAACAATGTTGTAAAGGACTGTTGTGCTCACATTCGTGATATTCTGGCAACTTCAGGTTGAAAATAGTCCACCCACTGATTCCAAATATTTCCTGGGCTAAAGACATAGGAAACTGACTAGATTAATAAACCACAAATCAGGCAGGGAGCCATGCACCTGCTGCTGCTGTCTAGGTAGAGAGTATTGTCAAAGGATTACTTGAATTATATTGCAAGTCTTGGATTGGACTAATATGTACAATACAATGTATCGCAACACCATCCTGCATGTCCTGTACATGTATTTGTAGACAGATTCCTCATAGGTGAAACTTTGGACTGTCAGTAACATGTTATCTCAAAACAACAGTGTTAAGTCTATTTCCAAATAGCAATACAATTTTTTAGCATTTAATATTCGTGCTATTCTATTTCAACACGTTAAACTAAGATAATGTGTATTAAATGGCTTTCTCTGCACCAGCAAGGAGTTTGATAGGGCCAGATGTAACAAGGTTAGCTGTGTTCTACATGCTGGCTAATATGACACATAAATGGCCTCATCAAGTATCATTAACAGAGATGAGTCTGATCTCCTGTGGTCTATCAACAACAGCCAGTCCAGAAGTGTATAAGTGTAGGAGTGATAAACACATCATCGTCAGTATCATATGATCTCGAGAGGTATTGCGCCACACAGACATTACACTAGCATCTATTCATAGTTCCCTTGTTGCATCTACATGTTACTATAATCTTAGAAACGGTTTGTTTGTTTGTCTGAACCCTATGGCCACAAAATGTCATGAAGCTTTGTCAGGACGCTATTGAGCTCACTGACGGTAACCTGACAGAAGAAAAAGGTTGAAAAGGGCATCTCGCACCCATTGAGTCCGTAAACTTTTTGATGTAAAGTAAAAAAAAAAATCAAAATGTACATGTACACAAGGTTATCTCTTGATGTTGATACATGCCTAGGGTTGTACTAGAGGGAGAGAGAAAGAGAAATACGGTTTAACGTCACGTTAGGGAGAGGCAACCAGGCCATATAATATGCACTGAGGGCCAGAAATATGAAGTTGTCAGATAGCCTACCCCTGGTGGAGTCACAGATTCAGTTGTAATATTATGTCTGGGTAGCTGTGGATTCAGTTGTAATATTATGTCTGGGTAGCTGTGGGGTCACTGGGGATTACACCTATTGGGAGCCAGGAACTTCTTTGGAGAGGGGGGTTGGGGAGGGACCAGAACAACTGTGCATCCCAATGCTGACATTTATATAATTCCAAAAGTTAAAAATGTATTAGTTGACCTGTATGCTCTTGGAAATTCAAATATGCCGTTATCTTTTCTTTACAGGTATCCAAGAGCGAACACACAAATTTCAAAGATCTGGCATGGGATCTTATCTTCTCCAAAAATATCTCAAATGACATGGAAAAAGTCAGGTGGGTACTGTGACAAGTAAATATACATACACAGCTTAACACCATCGTAAATTACAACCAATGTCCGCAAGTTCCATCCTAGTTTGCAATGATATGCTCTGCACATGGTTGAAATTTTGAGATTTTCCATTGAGTGAAGAGATTACTCTCTGCAAGATACTACATGATTATATAAATGGTAATTGTTCCAATAAATCGATTACCCTATCGGAAATCGATCACCCACAATTTTTTGAGAAAAGTACGATTTCAGTAGATCTCGTTTGTAAAAAAAATTTATCACACTCCCGCTAAATGTGCCCTAGACATGTCAATGTCAGTGGAAAAAAACTGATGGACATAGTAAGACAATATGTAGCATGGTTAGACCTATCACAGACTAAATCATATGAACTTGTAACTGTTAAATTGAAGTCTGGAACGTCTAATCTAGGAAAGAATTTCCAAGACAGTCGCGCATGGCTGCCATTTTTTCTTGTGAACGGAGACTACTCTGTTGTCTTCGTTGCCTATCAAACATTTAGCCAGAGTTGTTTGAGCGATAACGGGGTGATTCAGCTCAATCCGCTAGAGTGTTCACAAACTCCAATTAGCTGAATTGTATTTAATCAAACCCTGGCCACTTGAATAGAATTTCAGACAACTCAATTATACACTGACACAGTTTTCAAAACTGCCGGTGTTTGAAACGGGACCCTTGCTGACTCATTCACTGAATACCCGACTTTCGGGAATTGCCACATTTCAATCATTTGCAATAAATCTATTCCCCTTCCCTTCTGTTTTACCATCTCAAATATCACTTCCGGTGATCGATTTATTAGGGGAATTACTGTTCTCTGGTGGAAAGACTAGTCATTCTTTGATGACTGAAGCATTACAATAACTTTCCAGCTTGAAAATTGTACATATTTATTCAAGGATGTAGTATTTTCAGCCTTTCCATTTCACTTGGCTGGGAGGTGCTTAGTTGGTTCGTCGCGATATAGCTGAAATGTTGTTGAAAGCGACCTTAAATTCTATTCACTCCCTCCATTTTCACACTGCTTGACCTTGACCTCAGGTGGCATGATTCAATGCAAATGTGTTGCAAATCACTCCATCGACCATGCGTTCATACTGACATTGTGGATCTAGAACCCTTAAATTTATATTTGTAATCTGAATGCATCATATGCTTCCTGACAATATTCTTAATCGGTTGCTTTGTGCTCTTCTTTCATACAGAATCATCTTCCGCTGGCTGGCCAGTAAAAATCTAAAGGAGATGAATTTTGACAAAGTCGAGAAGGGAAGTCCAGAGGAGGTGCTCATGGGATTGAAGACGGGCAAAACCACATATGCCATGGTCTTTGACACAATGTGCAAGTACGTATTGTGTGCTTTGTTGTATAGCGACCAAATTTTCTTTGACAAAGGCAACAAAATTTATGGGGGACTATTGCAACCATCATGCATGATACAAGCATGTGAGAAAGTTTCTCTCACTCGTGAATACGATGTCATCCCAGTCTACATTACAATTTTTACTGGTCTCTATAAGTTTGCCCATTTTAATTAGTCATCTGCTTTGGAGCTTGTTTAAAATCAACCTGTAGCTCCGCATAAATTTTCTTTTTAGCAGAGTGAATAACAAACGGAACTGACAAACTGACTACCATAACTCTGTGATATTGATAATAGATCCCGCTCTAAATAACGTCTTAATTCTCCATGTGAAACTCCATAATTGCTGTTTCATATACTGGAGCTGAAATGCATAGCAAGGCATCAAACCCTGTTGGCATTCACATGCCAACGTTCAATAAGACTTGTAAGGTCATAGAGGTGTGAACAGTTTAACATTCATCAATTTGACTGAACATGGGATATAAGTGACACACCCACTGACCACCTGTTATTGGTTTATATTGCTTTAGTGACCTTTGTCCACTTGAATGCCAATACATTATGGCGTCACCCTGTGTTGAGCCCTGGAACATTAAACAACTGTTATGAAGTTTTATATGTAGAGAATTACAAAGCTATTTCAAGCATGATATATTATCAATATCACAGAGTAATGTACGTTCCTCATAGTTGATATCAACTACTAAATAACTTTTATCTAGCTATTTTATTTGTTAAATGACAGTACTATCTCATTAAGAACAACATTTGCTCTTCATACAATGTATTTATTGGTGACACATGATTGGTCCTCTTTTTCAGTTACGTGGGCGTACACAGCAAAATCCTGAGCGGATATGCCAAAGGGGCAGACTACAAGCCGGGTCAGAAGTTCTCCCCAGGACAGAACCAGCATTCATGGAATGCGGTCTACATCTTTGGCACATGGTGCTTGGTCGACGCTCACTGGGCGGCCAGACGGATCATCGGCAAACAGACAACCACAGAAGAATTCCACTACCAGCTCGACGAGTACTTTTTCTTGCCCGACCCCCATCAGTTAATCTACACACACTTCCCCGACGAACCCCAGTGGCAACTCCTCGAGCGGCCGGTCACCTTGGAGGAGTTCGAACAAATGCCGCACATGAAACCCCAGTTCTTCAAATTTGGCCTCGAGCTCGTCAGTCACAGGACGGCTGTCGTTTACTCCCGTGGCGAAACCAATATCAGACTGCGATACCCCGCCCACAGATGTTCTGTGGCATTCAATTTCAGCATTCAGTTTGAGAACAATGACGAAGATTACAAGGGCATTAAGCTGAACAGGTACGGCATGCAGGAGAGCGTGGGGGGCATCGCATCATTCCGTCTTCGACTGCCCGTCAAGGCCTCGTATATGCTGTATATCTACGCCAAGGAGGACACGCCAGAGAACAAGGATAACGTATACGCTCAGGTCTGCGAGTACAAAGTCGTGCAGGAAGACGTGAGTTCCCCAGAACCTGTGCCCTTCCCACCCTGCGCTTACCTTAGCTGGGGTCAAGGGTCTACGTTCCTCAGGTACGGGCTGGCCACCTACCAACAGACGGCCACGGTCATCAGCCGACAAGGAAAGGCCGAGCTCCAGTTCCGAATGGAAAAACCAATCCAGTTCATGGCTAAACTGAAAGCGAACGGGCGAGATGATGCCGAGCTTGATGGTTACGTCATGCACCGAGTAGTGGGAAACACAGCATACTTCAACATCACACTCCCAGGAAGAGGCGAATATGGCTTGGAAGTCTACGCCAATGACCCGTCGTGTGAGGGAACTACATTATATCATGTCTCCCAGTACCTCATAGAGTGTCACGAAGATGTCCAGGCAGTACCCCTACCAAAGCTACCCACTGGCTATCTGGGTGCCCAGCCCAAATTTAACGAGTTTGGTCTGTCAACACTGAGCCATCCTGACCCCGTGATCCATCTAAAAACCAACTACGTTGAGATCCAGTTTTCCACGGCACAAGAAATGAGAATGACGTCCAATCTTATCGGCGTCGAAAATGAGCAAGAGTTCCCCGACTTTGTTTTCACACAGACCCAGGGTTCCGTGGTGACGTTCTGCGTTACAATCCCGCAGGCCGGATTCCACAAGCTTCAGCTCTACGCCATCCCATCACGGGATACAAGCCAGCAATTACCAGGTGTCTACAACTATCTCATCAACTGCGAGAATGTGGACAAGAAACCGTTACCGTTCCCCAAGCAGTACGCCCAGTGGAAGGAAGGATGTTTCATGTGGAGCCCCCTCATTCTCAGCCCAGAGGCACCAGTTCCATCCACGACGTTCCGAGTGTGCATCCCACGAGCAGATGCCGTAGCAGTCGTGGTCGACCAGGAATGGACGCACTTAGAGCAGCTGGAACAAGGGGTGTGGTCGGGAGAAGTCCCGCTGGAGAAGTACTGTGGGCGTAACACCCGGGTCACTCTAAATGCCAACTACGGTGGGGATAAAACCAGCTATAGCACACTCCTTCAATATGAGATTTAAATTTCTCGAATATCTCTATTAATACGGCTCAGTACTCCAGATATAGAGTAGATTTTATTTCTGTAACCACTTATATTTTCTCGCGCTATAAGTCTTTAATACTTGCCATACCGCCTGTAGCTTGCTAATAATGATGTAGACATGTCAAATACTGCTATTGATTATGCCGTTATACAGATAGATGCAAAATCTAGTACAGATCCCAGCCTTAGGGAGCTTCTTGAAATTAGGGCATACTAGGAACTGGCACAAGGCATTCCAAACAGGCTGGCATGGTGTGCCGAATTGGAACTCTTAGGAACTCCCTGGCATCCATTTTCGAACTCACCAAAGAAAGGATGGCATATGGCTTGCCATACAATAGCACATAGGGAAGGGAATGGCATTCCAATTGGAACTCCTATCCATGCTGATCAGAACTCTACACTGAGCATAGTGTAGTTGGTTGGTTGTTTGAAATTTAACGTCGCGCTAGAACCTTATTGGTAACACGACGACGATGACACAAACAAACATACCCTAACAAAACCCTAACCCTAACAAAACCCTAACCAAAACTACAAAAAAAATTGAATTTTCAAAATTAGGCTGTACAGACACTGATCACAATGGATCCTCAGAGAGCCCAATCTGTTTGGTACTTTAATCTACCTCCTGTGCCAGACAAACATATATCCCATTTGGATAACCAACATATGCCATCCCTTCCAAGGAACCCCTGTCCTAATTTCAAGAAGCTCTCTTACGAGACAGTTTGGATGATTAAAAAGTTCACGAAATGGGACACTAGTACACCTTTCAACCTGTTACATTAGAATTACAATGCAGAAAAAAAGCATGTTGGGTCACCAAGAGAACCAATGAAAATGATTGGTTAAAGAATTCAGGTTCGGGGGTTACAGGGCTTTCGATTGTGTGAAATCAAGTCACTGTTTTGTGAATGATGATCATGGATTACGAAATTGGTTGAAAGGGCTACATTGTACCAGAAAGCTTTATTGTAGCTCTGTTAATGCCTTTCAGGTTTTTAACCCTTTGAACCCGAGAGTTTTCATGTCTTTAACATGAGCGCCCCACTAAAATAGATATAAAAATTTTGTCAGAAGCCTCTCGGGTATATACATAATCTGAACAGTGTTGCTCAACCATTCGGGACTCTACGAGTGGCAGAGGATTTGGGGCGACCAAACTATACCTGTGAAGCGGATAGGACTTAAAACGTTACCTGATTGGCTGAATAGTAGGCTCTGACATCAGAGGCCGCAAAATTGACTTCTCGGGTATATACATTATCTAAATATCTGTCAGGTTCAGAGGGTTAATTCAAGACAAGTGTTATGTTACGATTTCTAAGAACAGATTTTGGAACTGAGTGTTTGTTGTCTTCCACCCCTCATGACTTTTATTAACTAGATCTTGTTCCAATATTTTTATCCTTACCATGAAATTATAATGGTAGTTGTAGTGCAATGAGAACTTTATCCATAGAAAGCCATGTCTCGTGGAATACACCGTACAGTGTAGTATCGATCACTATGTATGAAATTGATTTAGACGTATGTTCGTATATCAATATTTTAGCAAATTCTGTAGAAATGATTTGTCATAGACTACATGTACATGCAAGATGTATGAGAAAATTCTTACAGAAATTTATTTACTCTTGCACATCTCGATGTTGCAAGGTATAAAAAATCTACTGATCAGTCAAACCGAAAACTAGACAAAGCTAGAATGAAAATGATGTATTCTGCTAAAGCGCTTGATGATTTTAGTTTGCGGGGAAATGTTGGGTCTGGTGTTCAGAGTTTAAACGAAAACTTCCTAATAAAGAAGATGATTGGATTTGAATCATGCGATATGACAGAGACAAGAGTATGGAATGTGCCGAATTATATGAAATTGTATTTCTGCAATCTTTTCTGGAAAAGATACTGTATTTGTATTGGCAAATACTTCAAGTATTTGTATTGGCAAATACTTCGATGTTTCTTTTTTTGAAGGTTAAGACTTTTACAAATCTTGTAAACCAATACGAACATGTATGCATTGAAATTTCTCTTTTATTTTCATATCTCTTTTCTACATTATCTTACTTTTTAGAAAGAATAAGTTTTGACTCAGAGAAGTTGGTGAAATATACTCGTACAAATCTCTATTATCGTTACAACACCAGTTAATTTTACACATCTCTCTAACACTAATGGTTTCATATTATTGGGATTTTGATGGAATATGCTAGTGGAAAATCTTTGTGAAAGAAGCTTAATAGAGTTTTATTGCAGTTTCAGTTACTTTATGTGCATTTATTTGTCAGTCAGCTGGGCTGATTCAGTTCTCTCCGGACATTTGTCATACTTCGGTTCTGCCATGGCTTCTCTAGTTTCATGTTGGAATAAAACTCCATATTCTTGACTGTCTGTGCAAGTGTTTGTTTCATTGTTAATTAACAATTAATTAGTTTCTTCTGACTCGTCAGGTCAATCAGTTATCTTGGATAACCAGGCCTCCCACCGAGACATTCAAAGTAGAATATTTACCAAAAAAATTAGGACAAAATGTTGTGAAATATACACAATTGTGATGTGAACATGTGGGAAATTAACATGCAAAAATGGTGATTTTTGTCCTCCGCCACGAAGTGGTGGGAGGACTTGGAAATGCTAGCCGTCCGTCCCTCCGTCCTTCCGTCCCACATCTTGTGAACACGATATCTTGAGAACAATTCGACCAATCAACTTCAAACCTGTGAAGGTGCTTCACATCAGTTAGACGGCCATTGGTATTGATTTTCACTGAGGTACGTAATCCAAGATGGCTGCCATCGACCATATTGGATTCTGTCTGTCCCACGTCTTGTGAACGCGATATCTCGAGAACACTTTGACCAATCGACTTCAAACTTGGGAATGTTCTTCACATCAGTCAGATGACCATTGGTATTGATTTTCACGGAGGTACGTAATCCAAGATGGCTTCCATTCAGCATTGACATATTGGATTCTGTCCGTCCCACATTTTTTGAATGCAAAATCTCGAGAACAATTCGACCAATTGACTTCAAACATGAGAATGGGGCTTCGCATCAGTTCCACGGCCATTGGTATTGATTTTCACTGAGGTACGTAATCCAAGATGGCTGCCATGGACTATATTGGATTCACTCCGTCCCACATCTTGTGAACGCGATATCTCGAGAGCAAATCGACCAATCGACTTCAAACTTGGGAAGGTTTTTCACATCAGTTAGATGGCCATTGGTATTGATTTTCATTGAGGTAGTATGTAATCCAAGGTGGCTGCCATTGACCATCTTGGAATTCACTCACCCATATTGCATGTTGTGAACGCGATATCTTGATCTGTTCCACCCATCGATTTATAAACCTCACCATCCACAAATCCGTATACAACTACAGACTTACATTCCAGTGTTACACTACCCATTACTGCTTCCCAAACCTCTTCAAATTGTCTCAACAATTCCAGATAAACGTCTCTTTCCACATACACATATTCACTTTCCAAGTTATATTTAAGGAGATATTGGAAGCGTATATGCTGTCGCTCTCAAACAGGCTACTTGGCGGAGGACCTGCTAGCTACTCAGCTTGTTATCCTTGAATTTGAGCCAATCCAAGGGAAATTTTGTTTGTCATGGTATGATGTCAAAGAGTCGTCAGTGTTTGGTATATATACTGTTGACACTTAACTTTCTCTGTACGCCTTTTCTCTTGGCGGTCAGTAATACTTTGAAAACTTGCAGTGTAGCAATACTCTTGGTTGTACACCATGTATATCTACCAAAAATTCTGCACTTTAAAGTTGACACAATTTTCTGAAATAGCCTTTTTTTTATCTTTAACGGACAAAATCCATGAAAAGTAGGGCAAATTCTGAAAAAAGGGCCTGATGGGAGGCCTGATTAGAAATATCCTGTTGGAAGATGCTGGGTCTGGTCTAAGTTAGATTTTCCTGACGCATGCAAAAAATGTTTCTGAACTAATTTTTTGGCTGTCAAATCGTGTAACTCTACACCAGGGTGACCTGGCTGAAAGCATGTGCTGAACACGGGGGACATCAGCACATGCTTTCAGCTACTACAGGGTTCGTACGGGTCATTAAACCCCGGAAAGGCGTAAAATTTGAAAAATATCTTTTCCAAGCCTGGAAAGTCATGAAATTTCACAGTAAGTCATGGAAAATACTGGAAAAAATGAGAGAATGTATAATTGCCTTGAAACTCTAGTGAAAGTGTGCCAACTGTAGTCTGAAGATCGTGTTCAAGAGTTTATTTCATGCTGCTTTGTTATTCCCAATCTCTCATCAAAAATATTTACTGACTAAACACAGGCTCTTGAGTTAGAAATTACTGATTCTCCAGGTTTTGAGGCAAATTCTCTTTCAAGGGAAAGAACACTTAACCTAATAGCTAGGGCTAACAGAGGTGTTTCCCTTCACAAAAACGTGATACATGTGTTTCATCCA
>JAVTVY010044083.1:0-20898 GCA_036873755.1 Hanleya hanleyi | reverse complement strand
GGACAAGACACCCACCACCAGCCAGGACAGGATAGGACAGGACCAGATGATAGATGGCAGATGAGGGTTCACCCCCTCCAACTTCCCCCGCCCAAGATGTAATTAATTATGTGCTTAATTCTACCATTTAAATTGTTTATAGAGAGAAGCCAGGACAAGACACCGACCAGCAGCCAGGACAAGACAGGACAGGACCAGCCAGGACAATACACCACCACCAGCCAGGACAGGACAAGACACCCACCACCAGCCAGCACAGGACAGGACAGGACCAGATGATAGATGGCAGATGAGGGTTCACCCTCCTCCAACTTCCCCCGCCCAAGATGTAATTAATTATGTGCTTAATTCTACCATTTAAATTGTTTATAGAGAGAAGCCAGGACAAGACACCGACCAGCAGCCAGATGCACAAGACAGGACAGGACCAGCCAGGACAATACACCCACCACCAGCCAGGACAGGACAAGACACCCACCACCAGCCAGGACAGGACAGGACAGGACCAGATGATAGATGGCAGATGAGGGTTCACCCCCCTCCAACTTCCCCCGCCCAAGATGTAATTAATTATGTGCTTAATTCTACCATTTAAATTGTTTATAGAGAGAAGCCAGGACAAGACACCGACCAGCAGCCAGGACAAGACAGGACAGGACCAGCCAGGACAATACACCCACCACCAGCCAGGACAGGACAAGACACCCACCACCAGCCAAGACAGGACAGGACAGGACCAGATGATAGATGGCAGATGAGGGTTCACCCCCCTCCAACTTCTCCCGCCCAAGATGTAATTAATTATGTGCTTAATTCTACCATTTAAATTGTTTATAGAGAGAAGCCAGGACAAGACACCGACCAGCAGCCAGGTCGGTCATATATAGACTTGATAGACAAGATCATTTCTGACTGGTACTTTATACCGATCCATGTAAACGATACTTCATCAAACCGTCGTGTATTTCTTACCAGTAAACCACTAAATTACGTCCGGAGTCGTCGACATTCATCCATAAATTATGTAGACATTGTGACTGGTAACGTTGATATAGTGTGAAATATGGATCTTAAGATGAAGGGACCAGAATATAGAGAGCCGAAGAATATCAATCTCTTGGCCTACCAAAAGTTAATCCTTAGAGAACTTGAAGAGTTCGTTGTTGAGTAGTCGAAACTAGACAAAAAGAGCCTACAGTAGTTGCTGACTGGTTGCATCTTGTCAAAGACAATTGTATCCGCCACATCGACAGAAATTTCCTTCCCCAAGTAAAACAAACATTGAGAGACACCATGTTGCAAGAATTCTTGCAGACATCCAAAGTAAATTCGTTATTGTTCCAGTGGACAAGGCAGCAAATACAATCATATTGATAGGTAATATTACTTTTATCAGGTGCTGGTTAAGGAGTTGAGTATAGCTGTTCCATCTGCTTCTGTATCGATTCACACCTCCATTGAAATTACTTTGGGAGATTTATTCAACAAACACAAGCAGTTTCTCAAGGAACAGGTGAGTTGCCTTCCTACCACTCATACCGATCTTTCAAAATTGTATTGGACACCCAAAATGCATAAAACATCGCACAAACTTAGATTTATAGCTGGTTCCAGAAGTCACACAACTTAACTTCTGTCCACTTTGTTAAAAAGAGCTCTGCAAGCAGTTAAATCATTTTGATGGAATTATTGTGCGGCCATTTCAAGAAATTCAGATGTCGGATGCATGTGGATACTAACAAACTGAAAAAGTCTCACGGAAGAAATAGATGGCAAAAGGACACATACCGTACAGACATGTATCTACTTGGGATTTCTCTACTCACTATACTACTATTCCTCATCAGGATCTCGATGAACACCTTAGTTAATTAATAATCACCGGTATTCGGATGTCAGAAACCAGAAGACATTCTTCCGTCCTTCTGCGCCTAAAATATATCATTCTTGGGGTGTTTCTTTTTTCACCGAATTGCTTGAATTTCTCATGAATCATATCTATGCGAAATTTGGCAATACCATGCATATACCAACAACGTACCCCAATGGGTACAAATTGTGCACTACTTTTGGCACACCTATATTTGTTCTCGTATGGGTACTATATGGAGAAACTGCCAAAAGATAATCGTTCCAAAGCCCGTGTTCTTTCATTCACCAAACGCTATATAGGCAATCTTCTAGCACTAGATATTTCATATATTAGCTAATCTGTGAGGTATATCTACCCCGCTTCACTGGATTTGAAGGGAATCACTAATAGCCCAGACGGAACATCATATCTGAACCTACATCATTAGGGCTTTCTCTCAATGTGTAGACTCTAAGACAAGAGAGAGGATTACAATTTGAACATAGTTAACTACCCATTTCTGGATACCAATATTCCAGAAAGACCTGCATAAGACATCACTTGGTAGCATTTGCTAGATCATGTGCAGACTGTGACGATGTTAATCGACGTCAGAGTATTACTGCAGAAACAGGGGTATACCAACAAACGTCTCCATTTAAAGTTTCTCAAAATCTTTGATAACTATATATCGTACAATGACGGCAAAATACAATCGTAGCGTGCAAAATACGATGGTAGCGCGCTAAGTTTCGTAACCTGTCTCTAAGTTACCGGGTTGGGTATTAGCCCAGAACTAGGGGCCGTTTGAATATCATGTGTTTACACATCTCCATGATCTTCAAATGAACAGTCACAACCAAAGCGTGACAGAGATACATACTCTGGAAACGACTTGGAAATTCATTTGGATAAGGGATAATGGTCAGTGATTAGGATGTTATGTAAATAACATCAGCACGTCTTTCTGACGTTCTTGAACACTGTTGACCGCTTCTTTCTTGGGGGAAACCATGTTGGGGTTTTTTGTTTTTTTTTTATTTCACACACATTTAGAATTGGTACTAACTGCCATACGACATAGTTCTTTCGATTATTGACGCGGAAATTCTTTTATAAAGGACGGGTGAACATTGAATCTAGGATCTGGCGCTTGCTTTCCCAATTCGACTGCGCGATAATATGAGCCGTAAATTATGTTCGGTGTGATATTTAGAGCGTTTTTCTGGAGCCGATAAATTTTGGCCTCGTTGAACTGGATCAGTGTATGAGAACTTGAAAAAAAAACATCATAAACAGATTACCGAATATCCCGGCTTTTAACCAATATACAGACACTGTTTAAAGAGGAGGGGAGATGCAACTGATAAGGCGTTAATAATTAGCTCTCGGCGCCTGAATATTGTTCCTAGATCATATCTCGCGTTGTAGTCTAATATCTCGCGAGATATGCCTAACCACTGTCGTCTGCGATCTACCACGGCTCTATCGTCCGAAACAAAGTGCATTTATTAATGTTTGAGTTCATCGACACAAACGCAAATAGACGATGTTATTTCTGATAATTTTAGCCTGATAACTGATAATTTACCGCTAATTTCGGTATGACAAAATAACACCCAAAGTGGCTATAATTCCTGTTTTTTTTTATATCTAGAATAATAGATCGCGCTGGAGATTGTTGAGCTATATGGCAGTCAATCCACATATTATGTTTAAAGCCTCCGTCCAACTGAAGTGATATCTGCCGTCACGACAATACCGTGGTATAATCTGTAACAGACATTAACACTTTGTTAAATATTCTAGACCTTACTGGTGATTAACCCTGCCTGGTCTGAGGAGGGGTGGGGGGGGGGGGGAGAGGGGCATTTTGCGCTATCTCCGGAACGACAAGAAAATGAGAGCTGACACTCCGTGACTTTATAGTTTATCATATTGGGGTCATTTTGAGCCCATTTGCATGACCGAGCAGAGGATCATGGGTAAATTCAAGATGGCGACCATGTGGGGTACCGGAAAAAGTGATTTTTTTCGTCATATTTCTTCAAAATATCTGCTTTTCCGCGATGAAAAGTGGACAAAAACTATTTTATTTCACATCACATTAATATTTACTAATTTATCATGCAGTTTTTGCGGAGAAATTACATAAATAAAAAATTCGGAAAATCTGACCGAAAAATCGACCAAAAAATGTCGTTTTTTAAAATGACGTCACTGTGACGCCATCGAAGCGGACATCTTGGGTTTCTAAAACATTTCTCATAGAGCTTGACCCAAGGATATGGTGTGGTAAGTTTCAGCACCCTAGCTCAAGGGGTAAGAAAACTAATTAGTCGGGGGGGGGGGGAGGCATTTGAAATTGCCTCGACTTGTCCGTTTTTCGTTTCGGGTCTTAACTTTGACGTATCAATGTTGAGTGTCACTGCCGGTCTGCGGAGTAGTATAGAAAGCGCAAATCGGGTTTTATATGCAGGTGTGGAGTGTAATACGGAAAACCATTGGGGTGACATACATGGGAGCTTCACTACACTATACGGGATTTATGAAGTCAGGCATTCGTACTAGAGTAGAACGGGCCAACTCCACAGGCGCAGGATCGAGTAAACGTGCTCACCAGATGTGAAACATGATACGGAGAACGACGGGGTTGAGAAACATGGAAGTTTCTTAAAATGAGAGCCATGGAGCCTGGCATTTCCACTTGGGTAACCTAATCATAACGCTAAAGGAACTTCCCCTTGCGTGTAAGCGTTTGACGCCGTAGTTAAATCATTAAAGCGTTTTTTTATGCTTGGCGTTGATAGGTGATTGAACACTCCACATCAATTCCACGTAAAAGCACCCGGCAAAAGAAAAGAAAAAAAAGAAGAAAAAAAAACCCCGCCATTATATTTTAAACGCGATTTTTTCGAATTATTTATAAACCTGATCGACTCGATTTGAAAATGTTAAGGAAGAAAGTTTGCATTTTATTGAAAGGCATACCATTTAAAATCCCCTGTAGTGTAATTATGCATTTGACAGACACTGTATACATTAGACAAAATAACAGTTCAGAGACTTAACTTTATAATTAGAAATTAACAATTCACCGTAGGAATATTTTTTGAAGAAAATGTGTAATCAATAGAGCTCGTTTACGTAGAAGATTTAAAATGTGCACTCGTGATGACCCAATCACTCTTTTCTCAAGAGGAAAAAAGTCTTATCGGCATTGGGTACTGTATGTTAGTATGGGAGAGCATACTAGATTAATCAGATCGACACAGAGCAGCTAAAGAATTAGACTATAAACGAAGGACTTTCACTGTGATTCCGTCACTGACATTTTTGAAGATTATATGACAAAAATTCTGCAACATTTTGGAGGATTTTATACTTTATTTAAAAATTGACAGCAGGAACTAAGCGATAAAACGGGAAAAGTCTGCTAATACAGAACGCATTTTTGATAAATCTCGGTGGAATTCATATCAGAGGACGATGAGTGAATCTGCAGCGTTGACGCATTCAGACGTCCGGCTCCAATAGTCGCGGTAGTGTGCTTGTTTTAATGGATCCCATACGGATTTCGCACTCCATAACCGCGATGCTTTCTTCTTATTGGTATTACATATTTTGTTTGGTATCTTTATAAGGTACTATATTTTAAAACAATAACCAATACTCTTCGCTTTTTTAGCGCTCTAAACAGTTAGAACTGGGAAAATCCAAGACTGCGTCCAGATTGGCTAAAGCCTTGATGCCAATAACCAGTGAGAATAGCGGGATGCCACCGCATCTTCGTGCACATGCGCAGTAGGCCTGTACTACCCTGGTGGGGATGATAGGCCCCAGGGATCTCATTTATTGAAACCCCCAATGTCTCTCGCGATCCACGTCTCCTATACGACGTCATAACCTTTGCCCTTGTGCGCACTTAACATTGATACATCAAAGATGAAATCAAAAAAACGAAAAAAGGACAAGTCGAGGCAATTTTCAATATTTGATTTGATTTTTGCGTGAAGCAAAACAAAAATCCAATTTTTGATTTCGAGAATCCTAAAAAAAAAAAAATTGAAATGTGCACCTGGACCGGGTCACCTGCATACATTCCCATATAATACTCTGTAAAACCTTTGAGGGATAAGGCGCTGGAAATCATTCACACACGTATGCATGGGATGAGTGCGTGCGTGAGGCCCCTACGTCATGGGTGTTTTAAGATTTCTGTTGCTCCATACATCACGGTTGCTAGTCACAGTATAAGTTCATGGTGTACAGATAAAGTTCGACGATTCACAATCATAACTATTGCCTGCAGACGTGTATTCATTCCTGTCAAACGCCTTCATTAAATTGGAGTTTCGTTTTCAATATAAAATACACGGAGAAGGAAAATTATTTCCTGCGACAGTATTTCTTTCACACCGGTTTTGGAGTGTTCCGTTTCACTGAGCGATGTACAAAGAAATAACTGTAGTGAATATGTAGTTTATATCAGCAACTTACAAGTGTGCAATGATGGTGTTTGTGATAGTATTTTGTTTTCTGGTAGGTGATACAGCTCGTTGAACCTCTCCAATTATTTGGTTAAAAATTGTCGTAACGCACACACTGTACGTCAACGATGTTTAGTATTGGTGCGTTTGCTGAACTACTTTAAGTACTTTGTCTGTAGTATATAATTGGGAACTGGATATCTATCAGATTTTCACCGACCATGGCTGCGATATCTCCACTTAAATAGCTGGTTAGTTTGCGAACTGTTTTTTTGCAATGCCGAACTCTTTCGTTGTCATCTAATCCGTACGGCATAACCCTAAGCCAGATTTCAGTATCTAGAATAAATCTCTGTCCTGAAGTTTGCTGTCAAATTCAAGACAGGAATCGTCCTCATATGTAGATATCTGTCATCTGTATGCTGAAGTCGTTCCAGTCATAATATTTACAGATAGTAATTTGTTTTAGAACAAGTGATAGTAACATAGGAATTAACATAACACGACTTTCAGAAGTGAATGTAACTGAACTGTTCACATGTGAAGGAAACTCTGCATCCACATTTTTGAAATGGTAAAATTGGTAATGGATTTAAGAATTGGATTTTTATAGAATCAGGGCATTAAGGGATGTCTTTGGTGGTTTTGACCACATCACCCATTGTCTGTCACATCTGTACCATGGAATGTATCGTGATAGTGATATGATCTGGCTATATGGTAGGATATTTACACCTATCGATTATGTTTTCTCGATGTTGGAAAGCCGTAATTGTTGAATACATTTAGAAGATTGCTTCTCTATTTGGTTTGTAATAGTTATGCTCGTGATATTTTTTGCCCATGATTTATTCTAATTTGTAACAGTCATAGCGTAACGGAAACGAAAAACTTCCTTTGTTAGAAACAGAATTTACGGAAATAGCAATCTCGAAGTGCAACGGCATCAGAAAAAATGAACATCGCTCGCAAAATGACCAGATAAAGTAGAAAGATCATAGGGGTAAAAAACAAGTTTTCATGTATAACATGATACCATGTTGTGTCAAAAAAGTCATGTTTTATGCGAAAGCGAAAAACAGTTAATTAGGAATGGAGCCTAGCCCGAGTACCGTTCACGCTGTTCTGTCTGTCTTGCGCTGCGGCCTTTGGTAAACCAGTTCATGTATAATCCTCCTCGGTGCGTTCAACTGGGAACCCGAGTTCACTCGACAATTCAGGAAGAGTCAAGTACCAGAAAACGCTTCGCAAAATTGAGCCTTCTTTGCATGCTTCATATATCTAACCGTTCACAGATTCAATCTCTTTCACATTTTATAATGATCAACACAGTCCACCTACTGCATACCAACAGTTCCCTTCACATCAGTGCCTATGCTTAAATACGGGAACAATAGTTAACTGCCAAATTGACAAAAACTAGGTAAATTCTTCATTTTCTTCATACGGAGACAGGGTCAACACGTCGGGTATTACATGTTAGTTTTTAGATTTTCAGGGTATTCTTGCATTTACCATGTTTACCCTATGTTAACGTTTACTCCATCAGACGCCCTCAATGCTCACCCAATAATATCAGATGAGTTATTTATTTGAGTTGATCTGTCATCACAGCTCCCGAGCTAGCGTATCTAATTCCGCTTAAGTCGGTGCTAGGGGCTGTGTGGTTACTTCCTGGCTTCCACGTGAAAATCTGCAATAAAAGCGCGGCTGAGATGCCAAGGCTACATTTATGATGGTATTGAGCTGCTTTTTAGAATACATCAACTGGTGTGCACATGTCCGCGTGACGTCACCGGTCAAGACAGATCAGCCAGAGGGTGTTGGCAAGATGGCTACTCATTGCTTTTCCTCATGTCTCCGTGAATCTGGGGGCAAGGTATGAGTTTACGTAATTTAGAGTGTGAACGACTAGCCCTAATTGGATTAAAACAAATACGCGAGCTCGTCCATACACATTTCGAGGTATGCCTATTCAAAGTTCAAGAAATATACATCTGATAAGTGAACCTCGACGATCCGGTTTATACCAGATTTTCTCGGCATTGCAGAGCGATGTACAATCCTATGTTACGATCAACCATCATATTTGACTACCGGTAATCGAATATTTGTATCAGTTGCCGTATGTTTGTTTGATGATGTGGTGAGTGACAGCTAGCTGCAATTGTAAATCGATTATCCTGCCGGGTTCAATTCGACAGTGACGTCACAGATCAAGGGATTGACCTTTAGCCCAAGACAAAATTTGCTACCGGTTGGTCCGATCGAATACGTTGTGTCTGCTCAGACTGGGAATTTGGCATAATTTCATACCAAATGGTCGTGGTGTGAAAAAAAGTCAAAATATTTCTTATTTACAGATACCCTGTTCACTCGCAAAGTAATGGTTTATTCATAAAATATTCTAGAAAAATAAAGAAATGAAACTCTACCGATATGTAGTAAAGGCCTACACTAAGTATTTATCCCCTACATATAATATTCCATTATATAATTTGTGAATGCCTTACATAGAATCCCAACAGTACATTTTTCAACGGCATCAATTACTTTTGAAATTTGTTGGTGGTGTGGTGAAGAGGATGGAAGAGGGGGAGTGGCTGCCAATATCGCGATACCATTATAGTTCGTGGGTCGAAAATGCCACTAAATTCTGGATACTACATCACAGTATTTTCGTTATACTATCTTAGTATAGCGCAGATTCTAGTGCTGAAAATGTGTCGACTCTCATGCGGGATTCGAACCAGAGACCACCAGAGAAATGCACCCAACTGCCAGCACTATATGTCGGCGATCTAAACCACTCGGCCAACGGGCCTTCCACAAAAATAGTGAATGAGTGAATGAAATTTAACGTCGTCTGCAACAATATTTCAGCTATATCACGACGAACCAACTAAACACCACCCAGCCCAGTTGTGTTCCTGCTCCTTCAAAAAAGAAATCTCTGAAGCAGCATGGAACCAGACACCCTCCATCCACCCTATAAAACACGAAGGACAGCGCACAAGACACTGACAGGACGCTTACATGGTGAAATAAAGACAAGTGATATTACAGTGTTAGACATCACATTGTCAAGTTCCTGTTGCTTCTCAGCAAAATGCATTGAATCAACAGGAACATGAACCCACTCAACTACCCGCTCCACAAAAATAGGAGGTAGCAGACCGGTAGTATTGAAAGCGAACATACAGCACCCTCTGATGGCGAAGCAAATTCAGGGTACTCCGTTTGACCAGTAGAAACGTGTAGACTTCGCTGACGGTTTCCAGGCCAGTCGGTTCTCGATTGGATAGCTAATATCATACGTCCGAACTGGCGTTGATGTTTCCAATGGTATTTGGGGGCAAATAATGCAGTGCAACATATAGTACGGCAAATTCTCCAGAGAGATTACAAATCACTGCACCTTTTCAGTGCCATTGACCTCTACATCAGCACACGTGTTTGTTTATCCATGACCTGGTCGGTTAAGGATATTTCCCATGCACCCCAACCAAGTAGCCTTGGTCATGAAATCACGTGACTTTAGGGCCATGAAATCATGTGACTTCATGAAATCACGTGACTGAATCCGTTTCAGCGTGATTACGTCTAATTAGGATGCAAATTTGCGCTAATTAGCGTTAAATCAGTATTACTGTTTACGGGTTAGGGTTAGATTTAGGGTTTTGGGGTTAGGGTTAGGTTTGTGTTAGCTATATAAAAAAAGAAATGGTCGCTTTCAGCTGCTACCGTGACTCAGGGGTAAGATGCCTGACTATGGAGCACAGAATGGCGGGTTCGATCCCCGTCGGTACCAGTTTCGTTATTTTCGGACAGGTTTTTTCTAGCTCGTAAATTGTTGGACGGGTAAATACAGTGCCCCAACAACATGTGGAAATTGATGGAAAAATTCTAAGTCCAACAAATAACAGGCCACTTGGTTGGGGTGCATGGGAACTATCCTCGACCGACCTCACTCTATTGAAGGTTCCGTGCCCGCGCAGTAGTTCCAACTTTCGACGATCGTATGCCATTCTGTTGTCTTTCTTTAGAGTATAATGATTAGAATTTACAGCTATCAAACTCAGGAAGATGTATATCGAAACCAGAACAAGAACACAAATAACGGATTGGGAATGTTAGAGTTTCATCACGTCAACGTAAAGTGGTTGGGCCAACCACCTCGCTGGGGGTCTGATAATACCCTAGCCTTTGGACAGGATTCCCGACCGCGCGCACATCGCCGGAAGTGACATTAAATATAGTTAAATAGATGTTTGCCGAACATTTCGATTAGTTTTCAAGTCTGCATAATACCTCTGTTGACCTAGCGTTAAAAAGAATTATCTAGAGAATATTTTCCCTGTTTATCTGGACAGATCATATGAAAAGTAGTTCGCCCATGTGTAAAACTGAAGGGGTTGTTCGGCCGGATTCAAACTGAACTGTGGGTACGTGGGTTTCCCCTACACGTCATAGCAACGTAGTAAAGGTCAATTTCGGCTATTGGAGGCAGGGATGATAAATGAGCTGTGAAATGGAGCATGCGCTGTGGAGAGGATGTGGTTGGGCCTGTGCCAGAATCGGGCCGCCTCCAAACATTAGAGAGTGCATGTTTGCTGAGATAGAATACGGCAACCTCCAAACAGGGTTATCTCCCTTCCTGTTAATCGATTGACCCTGCCGTCATTCACTTTACATATAGCCCTGTACATTTCACAAAACCAGCCAAACAGTCCTTATCAGCATACTAAATACTGGGATATTTAACTTTGCAGATGTGAATGTGGGTGAGCATTAATTGATTCCGAAAAAACAAACATTGCTGATTTGTGTTCAAAACAAACAACCGTTAGACTTCATGGAGTGTTGTTGTTGTAAAGAGAAGAACAGTGACTTAATTACCGGTAGTCACCGATTGTTTTTGTTTTCTTTTGTCTGTGGATTTCTTTTGCAGTTGATTAATTCTGGTTAATTCAAGTTGTTGCGATAAAAAGCAGTTCGGATAATCTCGCACTTTAAATCTCCGTCAATGGTTACATGGCTTGGTGAAGACCCACTGTGTGGAGAATGCCAGGGCGTTTTTTTTTTTTTCGCCCTGTATAAGTGAATGACGGCAGGGTCGATCAACTGGCAGAAGGGGAGATAACCCTGTATGGGTGTTGAGAAAACTCCAGCTTGCGCCTGCATATCAGCCCATTGAACAGGTTGAGTAAACGGTAGCCTATCCTAGGTCTGCATAGGGAGAGTAATATACTAGATACAGGAGCAACATTTCTGACTGGGGATAGTACTTTATACCAATCAACGATTTTACTCGCATTTGACTGCATGATAAATGGGCCGAAATTATTCTGCTCGGGTTATGATATTTAACTGGTAAATGTTATCATTTCCCACTGGAAACGTGAAATGTTATACCTCCTCGATTCTTATCAGTATGGGGGTTTGGAAATTATCATTACTGAATATCCTTGCTTTTAACCAATATACGGGCATTGTTTGAAGAAGAGGTGAGATGCAATAGATAAAGCGTTTATAATTAGGTCTCGGCGCCAGAAATATTGTCGCTTGATCTTATCTCGCGTTATGTCGTAATATCTCGCGAGATATGTCGTCTGCTACCTATCGCAAGCTCGAAACGAGTGGAAAGCAAAGTATATCTATTAGTGTTTCAGCACAAACACAATTCGGCCATGTTATTATTGATAATTTCCGCCTGATAACTGATAATTTTCATGTAATTTCTCCACGAAAAAAAAAAATAAAATAATTCCTGTTTTTTTTAAACTAAATTGTACATATTGCCATGGAGATTTTGTGGTTATATAGCAGCATATCCAGAAATCATGTTAATAGTCTCTTATATAGCAGAAGTGAGATTTTCTCTACCAGGCATGCCTCACCATACTTTCTACATTATTTCCGTAACGACGAAGAATTAAGATATGACACTCCGTGATATATTATAGCCCATCATATTAGGGTTATTTTTAGCCTATTTGCATACCCCTCCAGGCAGAGGATCATGGGAGAATTCAAGCTGGCGAGCATTAGGGTGCACATGTGAGTGAAAAGTTGCGGTTTTCCTCATTTTTCTTCAAAATTTGTGTCTATATACTTATAAAAGAGCACAAAACTATTTTATTTTTAACATCAGATAATTATTTTCTAATTTATTATTCACTTTTTTTTGGGAAAAAATAGTAGAGATTAAAATTTCGACCAAAAAATCTATTGAAAAATGCATTTTTGAAATATGACGTCACTGTGACATCATCAGAGCGGTCATCTTGGATTATTTTTACATTTTCTCGTAAAACTGACAGAAATTAGGACGAATAGAATTACAGGAAAAGCTGCGAACTAAACAACACGAGCAAACATCCATGGGATACACAGAACTGACGAATACACACCTGGCACCTATAATCCGTGAATTCTCTCTATAAAATGATACTGATGACAAAATATGCGCTTTCGCCGTCGAGCCATGACGACTGAACAGATGTCCAGGACTGATATACACGCATAATGAGTGTATCGTTTGTATTCACTAGTGCGGGGAATGGCTATAACGGGAGCCCCGGTTTGATTCATTTTATTATTTGACAAAGACAAAACCATATATGCTGAAGATGTTGTATATGACATGCAGAGAGGGTGGGTCCAAATAAGATCGAGAAAGAATGCGATACATCTGTTAACGCCTTCCTTTGAGTTCCCTTTTCTTTACCTTTTTGTGTGTGTATCGAGCTTCGAGCAAGAAATGCTTCAAAAATACGATACTATAAATCGCTTATCGTAGTTTACATCTTGTTTTCCTCGCTTTATTTCCCAGACAGATATGGAGCCAATTTTTATCACATCTCACTTTTCTTCGTCATACATGCCGCCTACGTGTGAAAGGGAAACTGTACACTATATGATCAGTACGCAATGACCACACTTCTTTCTTTTCATTCACTTCTTTTATTTCATTTTCTCGCCTTCAGGCATGCGTGAATGTAACGCTCATCATTAATTATATCCGCGATCAAACGGGGGAATTTTAGTAGTCCTTCGGGGTGAAATAAGTGAAAATGAGAACAATTATACCGAGTAGTGAGGGAAATTCAGTCAAACATTCTGTTCGACAGCAATTTATCCAAGGAACATGGAACATTGTTGATCATTTCTTAATATTACTATATATGCTTTCATCCATTTTTAATATCTTAAAATGGAGTTCAGTAAAACAATCATTTGTTATTGCTATGACATATTGTATCCCAGGTGACATGGGTTTTTTTAAAACTGTCAACACTTGGTGTCAAAAAAGTTCAAATGCATTCCGAACTCCATCCTTGTATTCGTAACAAAAAATATCTTTAAAAAATTAAATGGGAGTGTGAAATATGCCTATTCTGCATTCAGTATATTCTTTGAAGTATTTACTTGACAGAGCAGCTTTTGCAGGTGTAACAATGTTTCTGTTTATCACCCATGCATGCAGTGTTATTTCTTCCTTAGCCTCATACACGACAGAGCGAACATGACAGATGCAAGACCAAATGGCGGTTTCTGATTTGACAAGAGTAGCCGAGAATACACCTAACGGGCAAGAGAGAATATGACAGATATAACACAAAATGGCGGCTTCTGATTTGACAAGAGCATACTTGAATTATAAACACACCCATAGCGGCTCGCCAGCGTGGGTGTGTTGTGATGGAGGAAGTGATAAAATGAGTGACCTGTCACCCTTGTTGTTGTTGTTCTCTTAACTGACTGTGTCAAGGCGTTAGGACTTTAGGGTTTAGATATGTGTGGGTGTGTGTTGTTACTCAGCGTTAGGGCGTCCCTGCGTGAAGACGGGCGTTAGATGCGTTGAGGACATGTCGAGAACGTTATGACGGTGGGACCAATACGTCTCTTTCAAGGGGAAGTAATTCTACCATGGTAGACCAACGCAACAACACCAGTGTGCCTGAGTTCGTGAGTTATGGATACATCTCCCGGGTCTACGAGTTACCCCCTGTGGGTTAGTGTATAAGGGTGTAGGCATGTCTTAAGGGCGCACCCGAGCGACGCTGTACTTTCTCTACTACTGATGACGTCACCAATGACGCCATAGATGACGAGGGCATCCCTCAAGTCGTATTTTACACCACAAGAGCTCTCTAACCCACATGGTATATTTGGATCATGGATGGATCGTCCCGACCCCAAGTTCCCACCTCAAATGCCCGCTTTCTATACTACTGCAAGATTGCGCATGTGCTGAATGATAACTATGGAAGCCGATAGCGGCCACTCGCGTTCTCGCTATCCCGCCCTGTAGATTTGGCCAGGCGAGATGGCGAGAATACGAAAATTAGGGGCGCGAATGGCCAATAGCGGCCATCAAAAAGGTCGCGGCACGATAACACGAGAACACGCGAATGGTAGGTCGCGACTCGCTAATGGCATCGTTCGCGTGTTCTCGTGTTATCGTACCGTGACCCTCACGCATACTCGCCTCAGGATAGGTCGCGAACACGTGGCACGCGAACGCGCGAATGGCTAATAGCGGCCATCAAATAGGTCGCGGCACGATAACACGAGAACACGGGAACGATGCCATTAGGGAGTCGCGACCTACCATTCGCGTGAGTAGTAGAGAAAGAGCAAATTGGGTCCCATTTATGCAAATTAGTGGCGGTTTTGTGGAGCATGTGTGGAGCTCTCGTCCAATCAGAAGCGAGTATTTCAAATCCGTCACAGAGCTCTCGTCCAATCAGAAGCGAGTATTTCAAATTGACCAAAAAGCTACCTCCAGCACAGGAGAGTTCCAATTTTTCCAGGTCAAAAATAGTTCCATGTATTCATCCGCGGTGATGCGGTTTTGGTGGTGATGCGGTCTGCTTCCGCGGAGAAAAAGTAGTCCCTAGATAAAATGGTCCGATTGGGTCGAGTGAGGTATCAAAGTGAAGCTTATGTGAAGGGGCATCTAATGGGCTGGGTGTGGGGTTGAAATATCGGCCTTCTGCGCATGCGCGGTGGCCGAAGGGTATGAAAATAGCCGTTTTGGAGCTAGGGGAGCCCCTAATGGTCCAATGGGGTCGAGTGAGGTATCAATGTGAAGCATTCATGAAGGGGCATCTAATGGGACTGGGTGTGGGGTTGAAATATCGGCATTCTGCGCATGCGCGGTGGCCGAAGGGTATGAAAATAGCCGTTTGGAGCTAGGGGAGCCCCTAATGGTCCAATGGGGTCGAGTGAGGTATCAAAGTGAAGCCTAGGTGAAGGGGTATTTTATGGCTGGGTGGGTGCATGTAAAATTTTTCCTGAAAAAAAAAAAACGGAAAACGGACTTTATCGAAAAACCGGGAAAATGCCTATATGGGGTATGGGGGGTATATAGGTCGCCGGGCTTAACGGGGCTCGCCTGTCAATAGAGTTATCTCCCCTAGTTCCAGGGTGGGTGTATGTAAAAATTTTCCTGAAAAAATACGGAACACGGACTTTATTCTAAATTACGGGAAAATGCCTATATGGGGTATGGGAGGTATAGGATCAATGTTTGTCCCCCTGGGAAACCTACTTCTCCACATTTGCGGTATAGGTTGTGGGGTCTCGTTTTCTTAGTCTCGTCAAGACAAACATGACAGGAAGTGTCCCGGCACGAATCGGCGAAATTTTTGAAAAAGTACGATATAGCCTCATATAGTCCCATACTGGGGTATAGGACCGATGTTTGTCCCCCTGGGAAACGTACTTCTATACATTTGCGGTAGGGTTGTGGGGTCTCGTTTTACTCGCCTCGTCATTTAGAACATGATAGGAAGTGTCCCCTTGCGAATCGGTGAAATTTTTGAAAAAGTACGATATAGCCCCATATAGACATATATATATATATAAATATATATTCCCATACTGGAGTATAGGTTCAATGTTTATCCTACTGGGAAACCTACTTCTCGACATTTGCGGTAGGGTTGTGGGGTCTCGTTTTTCACGTCTCGTCATGTAGAACATGATAGGAAGTGTTGTGGAGCGAATCGGTGAAATTTTTGAAAAAAGTCACCAAGGGCTGGGTAGGCCCATAGGCCTATACTGCATGACTATGGGTGTATAGGGCCATACGGGGTGGACATGTTGGAGTCTAGGTGGGCCCCTAATGATCCTATGAGGTCGGTTGAGGTCTTATTTTGAAGCTCTCGTGGAGGAGCACTTGACTACACTAATGGTTGGTCCGTGTTCAATAGTCTGCGCATGCGCAGCCTGACCGTAGTAGAGAAACCAGGCATTTTGGGGGGTATGTGGGTGTGTGTTTGGGTTAGAGATGGGCTATTCCCGGTTCGAATGGGTCGTGTGAGGTATCAATGTGAAGCTTGTGTGGGGTAGAGTCAGAATGGCGTGTTTTTAAATGCAAGTCGCGTCAATCTGCGCATGCGCAGTCTGGCCGTAGTAGAGAAATCAGGCATTTTGGGGGTATGTGGGTGTGTGTTTGGGGTAGAGATGGACCGCTATGGATCCGAATAGGTCGTGGAAGGTGTCAAAGTGAAGCTTGTGTGGGTTAGAGTCAGAATGGTGTGTTTTTACGTGCAAGTCGCGTTAATCTGCGCATGCGCAGTTGGTTGTAGTAAGTAAAGTGATCATTTTGGGGCAGTACATGAAGGTATTTGGGGTCGACATGGACTATTCACGCTTCGAATGCGTCCCGGAAGGTGTCAGCTTGTAGTTCTCAGGGTGTAGACCCTGATTTGAGGGATGTTCCCGTCACCTGTGACGTCATCAGTACGAGTAGTAAGTAAAGTGGGTATTTTGGGGCAGTGAAAGGAAGGTATTTGGTGTAGAGATGGGCCATCCTTGGTCCGAATGCGTCCTGGGAGGTGTCATTTTGTAGGTCTCAGGGTGTAGACCTAGTCCAATATAATGTGACTGGAATACGTCCTCCTTTAATATGTTGATGTCTACCATGTCCGTATCACAGTCACATAGGCTGCCATCTTGTTTCAAAGGGCAGGGCTTCGGACCTCGGAAATTGTCAAATTGTGACACAATAATTAATTGACATGATTACTGACCAGTTTGAATGTATCCGTGCAGCTTAGATCCACAAAATGGCACATTTCAGGCATCTATCGATCCCTCATTAAGCCATAGGCAGATAAATCTTGTCCGATCAGCGTAAAAAAATTTGGCGGCCTCTACTTTGGCACATGAAGGGAAGTGACGTAGGCACACACCGACACGTGTGAACGAATCATGTGATACTCTGAGATACGGGGTCTTCTCAAATTATCTGACTGACGCACAAGATTTGTGCTCGCTTTTTGGTGATTTTTGAAAGGTCCTTTTCTGTACACGTGCGTTTGTGTACACCATGTGACACGAGGAATCATGTTATTACTTCCCATAATGCTTTAGTGTGAAGACATAGACGCCATTTTTGGACGGATTTTCGGTGCTCTGGAAAATGTGAAAATTTGTTGTCTCGGTGGAACTTTACATAGAGTGGCTCAGTTGTGTGGGTGGTGTTATTTTGTGCCTTGAAACACGAGCAATTCATTTATACTGGTGAGTGTGCTTGTCAGTTCTTTATTTTCTCAAAATCTTCTATTTTTCAATGGTCGTTCTGGAGGAAGATTTCCGCACCTGCACTTGACTTCGTTACCAATGGGACTGTACAGCCCAATCGAACATCCAAATAATAAAAGAAAGGCTGTCAGTCACCCATTGTATTGGACTAGGTGTAGACCCCGATTTGGGGGCTGTTCACAGCATCTGTGACGTCATTGGTGACGTCATCAGTACGAGTAGTAGCGAAAGTGAGCATTTTGGGGCAGTGAAGGAAGGTATTTGGGTAGAGATGGACCATCCTTGGTCCGAATGCGTCGTGTGGGGTGTCATCTTGTAGTTTTCGGCGTGCAGACCTCGATTTGAGGCATGTTCGCGTCATATGTGACGTCATTGGTGACGGCATCAGTAGGAGTAGTAGCGAAAGTGAGCATTTTGGGGCAGTGAAAGGAGCTATTTGGTGTAGAGATGGACCATCCTTGGTCAGAATGCGTCCTGTGGGCTGTCATCTTGTAGCATTCGGACACCTGTGACGTCATTGGTGACGTCATCAGTAGGAGTAGTAGCGGAAGTGAGCCTTTTGGGGTAGTGAAGGATGTTATTTGATGTGGAGATGGACCATCCGCGGTGCGAATGCGTCATGGGAGGTGTCATGTTGTATCTCTTGGCGTGTAGACCCCGATTTGAGAGATATCCACAGCATCTGTGACGTCATTGGTGACGTCATCAGTACGAGTAGTAGCGAAAGTGGGCATTTTTTAGCAGTGAACGATGTTACTTGGTTTAGAGATGGGCCACCCGCGGTACGAATGCGTCGTGTGAGGTGTCATCTTGAAGCAACGCCCACCAACGCCATTCTCAATGCTTTAACGCCCTGGTGAAATAGCTCAGAAGCTCTGATATTCCATGGAATTGTCACTAATTCTTCGAAATGCAGTGACGTCCGTCACGCCCGTCATTACACCTTCACACTCTAACATAACGCCATGATATAGACCGGAGAGAGAACAACAACAGCAACAACAACAAGGATGACACATGAGAGAACAACAACAACAAAAAGTTTTTTCATATAGTTTATTCTCCCCAATGTTACATCATACCCACGCTGGGGGGAGCCGCGTTGGGTATATTTACAATTCAAGAAGATTCTTGTCCAATCAGAGGCCATCATTTGCATGTTTCATATTCGTTCCTGTCCTTTAGATGTATTCTTGTCCAATCAGAAGTCTCCATTTCAGAAAGTTCCATCTTCGGCCATGTTCGCTCTGAACCGTTTTTTCTAATCATCGTCGGGCAGGTCAGGATACCGTTGAGGCCACATATCCTCAGATAGTTGTTTGTGCATTCTGAGTATCTATCACTGCATGGGTGAATACTTTCATCCGATGGGGGTGGTGGTCAGTTTAACCACGAAGAACGTAACATTGGTGACCCTCTCCACTATTTGGTGTTTTGTCGTTGTTGTCGTACCCATTCCAAGGGGTCCACAGTGTCCAGTTCTGTGTTTCCGGATTGTTTAGGGGCATGTCTGGAATGTTTTCCACGTCCAAGCTTTTCAGCCACCCACAATCCCAGAATGCTCCTTACGGACCCGGATGCGCAAAGGACCCGGATGTTGCACCGTCACGTCACTTCCGGCCATGCTGTCACTTCCGGCGATGCCGTCACTTCCGTCTCTGAGCCTTACCAATACGGCTTCAATGCGAAAGAATTTGCGGTTTTTATACTACTTAACGCCATATTATAAGAAATGATGTAGCTCACAAGGGACGATCCCCATGAATAGGTGCCCCACTTTTTATTGATTTAACAATGAAAGGTGCCACCCTTTGTTATTCGTTTATGAGGGACGACGTAATCCGTTATGTATCAACCGGCGTGTTCAGATTCTGAAGACGTTTATGTGGCCTAATATATATACTAAGGCTAGTTGGAAGTGTGAGCGTAGAAATTGACTTACTGTAATGAAGATGACAATCAATGTCACTTGCTTTGTTATATTAAAGTTTCCGATAATTGTTACAGCAATACAAACAACCAAATCCCTTACAAATATATCTTTTCTCAGTTTTCGTCTTGGCGTTATAGAATATTAATAGAAAGTTTCGTGTTTCAAATATTTAACTTCTGGGGTAGGTAGAGCAATATATCTCCATTTTATACCCCGTGGTTATATATGTATATATTGAACCGTTTTACGACGGAAAACCGGATGATGTACAAAAGGAAAGCTAAGTTTAACTGATGACTTAGGAAAGTATAACTGACATAGCTCTATCTTAATTATTGAAAACTCAGCAGGTTCTTGCCAGGCGTTAACGTCTGGCGATACTACCAGATTCATATCCGTTTCAAATCCACTCATATCGCCGTATGCGTCAGGAAACGCCCGTCGTGTTGAAAATGAAAATTTCTTGTACGGGCTAAAAATACGTTACTTCTGTCAAATATGACGGCGATTTAAGGACTTTTGAACTCCATGGGGATCTCTCTGGTTTGCTTTAGATCTGCAAGCTTTTGATGTTTTTAATGCCTGTAAAATATCTCCTATATTTGATCTTATATTCAGCCGTCATATGCCAACCCGTTGTCAACGTATTATATAATTTGGACGATGTGTAAAACATCTGCTGTGAACGTCACACCGAGATATATATAACCATGCGGAAAACGAAGTCTCCTCTTATAAATCTGGCCAATAAGCAGATTTAGCGAAGAATTGTGCCTTTTGTCACTGAGAGCATGAAATATGACACTAAGGTAGATGAAATGCCCAGGAACATTTCTGGATAAGGTGCCAAGTGCTGTCCTATCCTCTCCCGATCACGGTTGTGAAGAAATCAGTTTGTATGATTCCTAAAATACACAGGAATAATTTTTTTTTTCGTGTGGGTCTTCATTGAAATACTCTCCACAAAAGTTGAGTGAAATTTCACTCAAGTAAGAGTGGAAGTTGATCCCACTCAAAACTTGAGTAAGATTTTCAGTCAACTTAAGTTACTTTTCACGGTCATT
>JAVTVY010044082.1:0-20762 GCA_036873755.1 Hanleya hanleyi | reverse complement strand
CCTAAAACAACTTATTACCAGCTTGTACCAAAAAATGCCTCAGGAACATTTTCTAGAGGCTTCTTCTGAATTTTCCACCTGTCTATTATATCGAATTGAGCTGCCAGCGACATTGCGTGGTGTCGTCGATTACGCGATTTTTGAGGCGATTCAGCTCTAACCCCAGCCAGTGACAGTCCGTCAGAAGTAACACATCGTCATGGCGCAAGAGGTTATGGAGCGGACTAGGCTAGGCAGTGAAGATTCATTGACCTGGTTTGATAAAATTATCGTCATTACTGTAATATCAAATCTACTTTATCCATAAACAATTATTGTTACCATACAATGAGCAAGGAAATTTATGTATGTGCCTCACACGAAAGTTTTACTTCTCATATATAATCAGCTACTTCAGTACATTCATCTTTGTGGCGACGTTAAATATTTACTTGACGGGGTCGATTTAGGGTTCACAACCCGACAGACCCATTGTCGATACTATCTGCAAATAGCTGAGACTCACCACACTACATTTCTGGATGGATACCTGTGATGAACCCAAAGTGTCTATCTGGCTAATTCTGATAAACAAAATTGGAGATTGTTTTCAAGGTGTGTTTATTGCAGGAATGAGCCACATGGCTCCTCTCCCAATCACATATACAGTATATAATATAATAGAATCAAACCACTGACTGAAATAATAAGACTGGCTTAACAGACAACTCGACTAGACTGACTAATCAATCAGTTCAAATTAATGTTTGTCTCGTTTGCTTACATATTAGCAATTAAAGTCATTTTCAGATTGATGTTTTTCTACCGACTGTCATATAAATATAGACATAAATACCAGAATTACTAAGTTCTTATGCATATACTTGTCCAGCCATGTATTGTGCTCTAAGTTCTTTGGCGTCAATTATGAATTTTCCTACAGAGATAATCTCTTTTTTAGACTGGAAATTTAACAATAGTTTTAATTTTTTAAGGGACGGCCATGGCCAGTAATATTTCTTAAAACATTGTTTTCTTAGGGCAGAGTACAGTGGACAGCAATGTAGAAAATGAAATTCATCCTCCACCATACCGGAGCTACAGACCTTACAAATACGATTAGGTTTCGGGATATTATTGTATCGACCGATTTTAAGTTCTAGCCCATGAAAACCACATCTGTAGCGAACTATAGTACGAAAGACTTTTCCACTTAATGATGCTGAAAACTCTATGTATTTTTCTTTCGAGAAAACCTCTTTTACCATTACATATGTTGAGAATCTTGTTGATGTTTTAATATTAGCTGACCAATTTGTATAAAAGAGTCCTCTATCGTTCTGTGTATATGATATATATATTTAATTGGGTCGGGTCTTCCAAATGAAATAAATACCCGTATCCATTACTCTCCAGTAAATGTCTAATTCCCTTACTCCAGTTATAACCTTTTTGGATAAACTTTCCCGCATTGTAATTGGTACAGTCTATAAGGTAAAGAATCTTTCTTATTCACAAGCTTAACCCAATATTTAACTATCATTTTTTACATTCAGTAGACAAGCTGTATCTGCCAAGCTCCCCATATATAAACATATTTGGAGCATTTTTTGGGAGACCCAAAACAAACTTACAATATTGAGTGTATACAGATTCTATATCTTTCATGTCACTAAAACCCCATAATTCACATCCATATAATAGTATAGGATTTATAATTTTATCAAAAATTTCCAACTTAGTATCTACATCAAGTTCTAGATTATAAAAACATCTCTTCAAAATGAATATTGATCTCCTTGCCTTTTCAATCAGAGCTGTACGGGTTTCCTCCAGATTTAAATTATATTTCCGACAAATGCCGAGATAACAAAAATGATCTAATACATCTACCAAATTACCATTGCAGGTCCAATTGTATTGTTTTCAAATAAATGGTTAATAGTTTATCCCACAAAACCATCTTAGCTAGTTGGAATAAATTATGTCCGCGTGGAAAGAGGATATTACGGAAGCATAGATAGGAAGGACATGGGTGAAAATTATTTTTCCGTTCACGAAATTATCTCCGACCCGGACCTTCGACCCGGAGGTAATTATCTTCGACCCGGAGATACATCTCCGACCCGGAGATAATTATCTCCGACCTGGAATTACATCTCCGACCCGGAGACAATTATCTCCGACCCGGAAATAATTAGCTCCGACCCGGAGAAACTGATCTCCGACCCCGAGATACATCCCCGACCCGGAGATAATTATCTCCGATCCGGAGATACATTTCCGACCCGGAGATAATTATCTCCGACCCAGAGATGATTGAGCAATGGTGTTGAAGCGATCCTTACAGCAGCTCGACTCTCATTGGTCAATTATCTCCGGGCCGGAGATGTATCTTGGGGTCGGAGATATATCTGAGGGTCGGAGATAATTTTCTCCGGGTCGAAGATGTATCTCGGGGTCGAAGATGTATCTCCGGGTCGGAGTTAATTTTTTCCGGGTCGGAGATGTATCTCGGCGTCGGAGATAATTTTCTCCGGGTCGGAGATAATTTCGTGAACGAAAAATAATTTTCACCCATATCCTATCTATGCTTCCGTAGGATATCAACAGAATCGGACGAAAAACACCAGGAACATAGACTATAGAGGGGAAAATATGATTGAACAGAAAATAAGCTCGCAATACCTCCATAGTACATTGCAATACGCACCTCTGCGTAATATGACCATTAAATATGCTCCTAAGCTCGCTAGGATAGAGAACTGAGACATATCGCATTATGTATTTGGCATTATCTAAAAATGAGAACTCCTCGATCTGTTCCATCATGACATAAAATCCCTTTTTTGATGGCTGGAGGATTTCTGAATTGGAAATATGTTTAAGATATAAACTGTTAGATATGCTGCGATTACACCTCATGTGAATTTAATCATGTTCAAGTGAGATGGCCAATAAAAACATTCAAGTTGATAGATGAAAGACAACCAAACTATTTTGAATGACCAATAAGGGTAGCTATGTTGATATTTTCACCATGCCTCACGGCCAGTTTTATACAACAGCGCTTGTAATACACGTGATAAAATACATCGTCTGAAAGTCTGAAAAGTCTGAAAGTTTGTTTCTAGTCTCCTTCCATTCTGAAGTTACGATGAAAAACGTATGGTCAGTTGTCCGGGGCGGGGAGCGCTTTATAACGCGTTTATTGGTGTGACATCCAAACTTGGCACCCACGTGTGAGAATGCGCGCATTTTGGCGCGTACGCGTTTCCATACATTTCGTTGCAGTGCCATATATGGATGAAGGAAAGGGGGCGGTGAACACTCACGTTTCAGCCGTGCAGTTAACGAAACAGTGATTCGTATGTGTGTTATTCGGACTCATCGGCAGTATATCTGCAAAATGCATAGCTCTGGAAAATTGGAAAACAACGAGCAATTCATCAATTTTACGATACAGCCGTACTGCGCTGACAGCAATAATATTGCAACAACAGCGCCGTGAAATGGCAGAGAAAAGTACCTCATGTGAATACATTCTCAATTTCACGATATTGCAGAATGCTCATCAACCATCAGTGTATAGAACATGAATTAGGAGCACTCATCGGTCTCGAACGCACCACCGGGTGAAAATAGGTTTCGGTTGTTTGCTTCGATCAGCTGGTCGGATTCGTCAACAACGTTGGGTTGTAAAGAGTAGTCTCCCTTTCAACGTATGGTAGCCCGTTCGAAACAGAATATTGCTACATGCGTGGTGGGATTTTATAATGCTAAATTTTAAATGTTCCACCACTCAGATTTCTTAGGACTTTTGATATATTGTTGGTAAAGTATTATTAGTCAAGTTAGCGGAGAGATACATTCTGTTGCAATTAGTTCCAGGTCAAAGCCTAAATTGACTGGACTAAAGATTATCCAGAAAGATTTACCTGTAATGCCCCACGTCGTACGGCTTAAATTTCCCCAAAAAACAATAAACCTACACAAATTTGTCGAATGACAGAATACAGAGGGCGGGCCTCTTGGGCTAACAGTCCACCACCAAAATCCTACCGTATATAAGTAATAAATTGGAGCGATATGCAAGAATTGGGGAAAACTGGCGTCTGGTGACCAAACAGCAAACAAATGACTACAGAAAGGCTTTCCTCGCCACCTCACATTCAACTCCGACAATACAGCGGATTCTTAGACGTAGCCTTGGTATCTCAGTTGCGCAGTTATTGCAGATGTTCGTGTAGAAACTACGAAGTATCCACACAGCCACTAGCTTCTTAAGCGTTCAATGATGAAGATATTTGCAAGCTTTCAAAGACTGACTACCTGTCTTATGATCTGCTGAGAGCAGTTCACATTATGTATAGGCCTAGCACCAATTTGTGAATATATACCAAGTGGCTTAAGAAAACAGGTCAGCATGTACAGTAAAGACGTCTGCTTGATTTTTGTTTGGTCACAAATACATGTAGGCGGTATAAGGCCTACTAGTCAAGCAACATGCCTCTGACTTCATTATCATACCTTTCGATCCAAGACAATAAAATAAAAATGTATTATGTAATAAATAAAACGTCAGAAAACAGACAAGAATGTCCCACTTTTTATACTAGGCGTGGGATACTCAGTTATGCCTTCGGAGCAATTTCCCAGCACCAATATCAAGATATTTCAAAATAAAGAAAAAAATGTGTGAATTTCTATTTGTTTAATAACGGGAGAGGAACGACTTTGGTTTTTTTATGAAAAAGCCGAAACTGGGTCCCAAATCATCACTAGATGAAACCATTCTGTGGAAAGATTTGACCCCATTTTATAGTCCAGAACCATTTCAATGAGATTTTCACAAAAGGATTACAAGCGTCAGTCCGTCATTCATAATTCAGCCGTAGTCCATTAAAAAATATCCTCGTCGATAATTCAAATACCTATTCCATATAACAATATTAGCATCAAATTCTCGAAGACAATCATAGTATACATAAAGATAGCCTAGATTCCTGCAAGAGAGAAGCTCTCAACAGCTTTCAATGATGCCGGCGAGACTTCATGATGTTCCAATAATATCAAATCCGCATCGCTGATCAGTATTCTTCTCCAGTATTTCACTCAATAATTTTTCAATTTACTGTTAAAGGAAATACGTTCTTTTATCAAAATTTGACAATTATGTCACTAAAATTGGATAGGGAAAAGGCCGTTCTTTCCATTAATTGCGAAGAAAACTCTCCCTGGACATTTCTGAAAATTTTCTTCTGGATACATTTTCTGACAACTTCGTTTAATAGACCCAACATGAAACATGATATACAAACAAAAGATATATTTTTGGTTTTATTTTCAGTATAATTATATAATGTTTACATATACATGCGAAAAACTCCTTTGTGTGGCGGTAATAAAGTTTTTTTCAATCCAAAACTTGCAAAAACATATTTTGCTTAAAGAATATGTACTGAAATTTCAGCCTGGAAACAATTACGATAGTCAGTTGGATAAAAATGAGTTTATATTTCAACAAAAAAGATCCATGGCCTATTTTGGTATTTTTGAGGCATCTATAAGGAGAATTTTCTCTGTTAACAAAAATGTGTCACCTCAAACCAAGATTATATTTTCGAAGAGAAATTAAAAAAAAAAATTTTATTTGAAAGTATCAAGTTTGATATTTGATTGAGATGTCATATTCTGATGACAAGAGAAAATCTTCCTTATAAATGGCTCAAAAATACAGCATTAGGCCAGGGAGCATATAATTTCACGAATCATAAATTCAGTTATATTCAGCACCCCTTACGACCCATTCGGGCCAATAGTGGGTCATCTCGACCCCAAACACGCCCGTTCCCATGAAGTTTTACCACTGCGCATGCGCGTCACAGCCCATTCTTCCACCACCCAGCAGTCCAGTTAGAGGCTACTCCATGAGTGCTTCACTTTGACACCCCATTCGAACCAAAAGTATTCTATCTCGACGCTAAAACGGCGATTTCCATACCCTTTTTCCACAATTCCCTGTCTACCAAAGCGCACCATATGCTCTACTTCCACGGCCCACCAGTCCTGTCTGACGCTCCTCTACGAGTGCTTCACCGCTACGCCTCCCACGACCCTTTCGAAGCACGGGTGGTCCCTCGATCACTCAAACACACCCCGTCCACTCCCAAAATGCCTGATTTCGCTATTACTCATATTGATGACGTCACCAATGACGTCACTGATGAAATGGACATCCCCGAAGTCGTGGTCTACACCACAAGAGTTTCAATATCAGGCCCTACATGCAATAGTTGGATGCAATGTAGCCCCTCAGTCTCTCAAATAAGCCCTTGTGATCCTCCGAAATGTCCACTGGTATGTGCGTAATATTGTTGCATGTTCTCTTTAGGTCCACATGTTGATGACGAAAGTCTGCTCTGTAAACACACGTACCTAATATTACGGTGTTTGACATTGGACATTGGACTATTTTCGTATGTATTTCAGCATGCATTTTTTATATCTGATCTTAGACTCCTTAAGCCAGAATAATATTTCGCTGTACTGTCACGACATTTTCGAAAACATTTATCACTCGTCCAAGGTGTCCCACTTCAAAATATTAAACAATCCATAATAAAATGAATTTCTATGGCTTTTCACTATTATGGCGGGAGCATGTTTATGGTTTTCACAAGTATGTGTCTTATTATGTTTCCCTTTCTGTGAACAGCTGTATGGATAGAGTCAAAATTCATAAGTTGTTTTCATCAGTGTGGTTTCTTTCATGTTTCTTTAAGCTACATTTGTGTGAACAACTATATGGACAGAGTAAGCATTAATATGGCTTTGCATCAGTATTGCATGAAATTGCATTAGAGGACTGTTTCCAGCAAGTTCTGAGCTGATCTGCTCTTGATGAATTTGTTTAGTGATTTTGGATGAAAATCAATGGTCATTCTGACTTGGGCCGTGCCCATCTTAATATAGGCAGGATTTCAAATTCGGGCGGGGGGTTTTTCAAAAGTTCAGTGCGCGTTGGAGTACTATGCCTACCATACTTCGTGGGTCTTGTGACGTTAGTCACGCTGCCATGTAGAATAAATGACAATTTATTAACTCTGTCAACACATCTGATGGAAATAGATGAGTTGCACGAGGGTCAGATGTAAAAACCCTCAGAGTAAAACGGAGTAAATGTTGATACATGTAAGATCATATTTAGACCATCAGTCTGTAAAGCCAGACGTCGATCAAGCGTCGATTTTCCACCTTGTTATCATACAGGTTAAAATGACTGTACATAGGTTGTTCTTTGGGGCCAATGGCCATCAACAGGATTTCATCATATACCGTACAGATGGCAGGGGTAAGGGGAAATGCCGGTCAGAATCTGGTCAATGCTATCGCATTGGAAAAGGTGATAGAGATGTGATGAAATGCACCTTTAAACTGTTTCACTTGATAAACGCCTCTGGATCTTATGACTGGACCAAAGCATTTGATCTCTTTTGCCCCCTTCGGATTAAAGGACGGAAATGTATCAGTTTTAGGATGAGCTGCAACCCTTGATAAGGCAACATTTAACGCAGTTCTGCTATATGACTTAAGTTCACAGCTTGGAAATGGAAGACATCAAGTTCGGTTCATACTACCTCAACGTGATATCTCAATACCTAATTAATCAAGAAATTAACGGCAAGATACAATGGTGGTGGAAAAAAGTTGCCGGCATACTGACAAAAATATGCATGACCCCACCATCCTCTCTAATTACAAGCGTCTAGGCCGTCATCCACAATTCAGCCGTCGTCCATTAGAGAATATCCGCGTCCATAATCCAAAGACCTATTCCATATTTCATATAACGGTATTAGCACCAAATTCAAAAAGACAATCGTAGTATACATAAACATAGGTTTGTTTCCTGCAAGAGAGAAGCGGTCAAGTTTTCGTGATGCCGGCAAGACATCCGTATCGCTGATCAGTATTCTTAAACCAGGGGTATCTCCATCATAGATACCCCTGGTCCACTTGGACACTGAATCGCGATCAACGACAACACAGCGTTAGATGTCAGCCAATCAGTAAAAGCAACATCCTGCACATATTGACCAATCAGATCACTGGTTACCGCGGTCATGGCTACCGTGACAATAGATTCGAAAATACCACAGCTTGTGCGATACCCGGTGGCAGATGAACACGCACATTTTCAACAGCCCATGAACAATTATAAAAATAAAGGAAACATAGCTTAAAACAAAATCTATTTGAAGAGGAAACAAACCCATTCATCAACCACCAAACTTCCAACAAGCCAGGCAAATGTACATGTAGGAAACACTGAAATCGGTCCGCGATATCAGTGTATATCAGTGTATCCGACCTCGCCTTCCCACTGAAGGACCTGAATTGGGTGAAATAACGCACGGATTTTTGTAAAATTTCACCGATCTTTCCATAAATATTTTACTGTTATGCGTGCTTGGATTAAATATTTTACATTCAGTATCAGCGAATAGTTTAGCAGCGAAAGTATAACCCCAACGTATTTTACCATCAGCGCAGTTTTTCTAGGGCACGTAACTGGAATGCGGGCGGAACGCGGTCTGCTATGCAAGATAGTCAGGGGGTTCGCCTTTGGCTCACAAATAGAAACCGTGACGTCGTGAAGATGGACCCCACAGGTTAATATTCTGACGACGTAATGCATACCCATCCTATAGCTCTGATCTGTGGAAGGCTGACACCGGGACAATTAACCAAACAGTAATCTGATAATGTGGGGGATTTTGTTTAATGTCAATACTCAACGTTATTTCGCTCTTGATGCATGTACTGAAAATCATTGTTAGCTGTGGACGGCATCTGTAAAGAGAGTCGCTAGGAGTAATCAACCTAGTTTCAAAGAGAGGAATTTTCTCTGAATCACGTCAGTTAATTAAATAAAACAGGGTAAAAAAAACAATGTTTACTAGTTTCACTCGTTGTTGTCTATACCTTGGATAAGCCTATAGCACTGTTAGACTTTTCACCGTCATTCCATAGGCAAGTAGATTTGCTAAAAGTAAATCATGCGGGAGATAATCAAATGCTTTGAGAGGTTCATCAAATCGCTTTGATTTTACTATCGGTTACTGTTCTCCATTTTTCTTAATAACTCAAATTAAGACATACTGGCAACTATACCTCTCCCTGTATGCCGATATTAGAGGTGAAGTACAGTGTCTGTGAATTTAGCAATATGCTTGTTGATTCGTTTCTCGAATACTTTGGTCAGCACACTGACAGGACGGTAGTTTGTATTAATCAAACAATCTCCAATTTTGTATATGGGATTGACATCGGCTCCTTTGTGCTGACTTGGAAATACACCGCGGTCTAGACATTTATTGATATATTTGGTATTGGCTCAGAAATGACAATCGAGTCACCTCTGAAAAGTCTGAGAGAAAACACGATAGCCCGATGCTTTTTTGTTTTCAAAGAGATGATAGGATTTTGGTAACAATTTCCTTAGTTAAGAGGTCACAGTTCAAGTTGAGGTTTTGGACCTGCCGCTTCTCGTTTATCATTTTGACACTACTGTGTCTCATTAAACTTCTGGATGGAACGAATAATGAACTCGCTGGGAGTAAGTGTTTCAGCATCCTTGGTGAGCACATCACAGACATCACTAACAACATTATTGACATAGACATTCAGTGTCTCAGCAACTGTCTGCTTATCCTTAATCAGAGTAGACTTCCTCCATCTGAATATCTTCTATCCATTTTTGAGAGGTAACGTCTATGGGGCAAACGTTTTTCCCCGGTATCTCACGCTTTTAAATGATATGGCTCCGCCGTAATATCCTGACTAAATTTCATTGTTTTTCAGAAAGTTTTCAACTGGAATCGATGGCAAATCGCGAAGTTTTCATTATCGTCTTAAGGTTTCTTGTTCACAAATGTTGGAACATTTCACAAATGTTGGAACATTTGGACGAATCAGTTTGGTCTTTGAAGGAGCGTGTTTTTTGGTCATAAATGTTGGCACATTTGGACGAATCAGTTTGGGTGAGTGAGTGAGTGAGTGAGTGAGTGAGTGAATAGGGTTTAACGTCGCTTTCAACAATCAGTTGGTCATAAATGTTGGAACATTTGGACAAATCAGTTTGGTCTTTGAAGGAGCATGTTTTTTGGTCATAAATGTTGGAACAGTTGGTCCTTGAAGATGCATGCGTGTTTTCCTACAATAATCTGAAACATTCTGTCTCAAAACTAATAGTTATCCTCCGGGTCATCAAACATATCACCGGCGTGAAGAGAGCCATGTATAAAGTTCATTAAATGGGAGGTCGTGGGATTATAATCTGTGTTTGTTCTATATGTCACCCTCCTAACATTATTGCATATATGATGTGAAAACACTGTACAACATATCCCTTCATTCTGCGTCGGAGGTACCTGAAGATTTCATACATCGAACATTATGGGTTCAGACATTGTCAGATGACGTCAAGTAGGCTCCCGTTATCCCTGTTGCAGCAAGTTGGGTCTTTAATAAGATTTTGCAGGTCGAACGAATCACAGATGGAAGCAGAAGTCGTTCGACGGACGCCTCCATTGTAACACATCAACATTTAGGTCTCCAAGGATAACATCCCTACCGTGATTTTGTTGAAAGTTGTCAGATTAGTTCACAAAGATGTTATTCGTGAATTTGGGTGGTTCATACGTACACAATAAGAACCATTTGATTTTGGACATAATAATTTTAATCGCCAAATATTTTACATCTTTTTTTCTCCCTGTGAGAAGCTATGTGGGAGTGAGCAGACCACCAGACCGAGAAGTACCAGACCACCATCATCATGATATGTCCGGTAATTTCTGTACACTTTGAAATGCTCTATCCTGAACTGTCTGTTACTAAAATAGGAATCGATCTTAGCCTCCGCTATGCACAGAAAATCAACATATGGGTTTGTTAAAATGTTACACACTGATGAACATATGTACCGTATATTGTTGATATTAAGATAAGCTCATATAAAGTTCTTTATGTTGGATTTTCTTGTATCCTACTTCGGACAAAATCGTCTAATGAAAACGAGCGATCACGGTCACCTGGTCACCCACATTTTTCCATCCACCGCCGTCGATTGTAATTCGCGGTGGGTAACTAGGTTATCTCCCTTCACTGTAGCTCCTGTTTCAAAGCACTCACGTCGGCTGCCTCGCGGCGATTACTCCTCGTGCTTCAATCTTAATAAATTAATATCCTATCAATGCTCCCCAATCGTACATGTCGCTGTATAGGATCTTACGTATTTCAATTGAATTTGGTGTTCTGAGCGCCCACACCATTGATATTTAATAGCATTATGACATCATGGTCGCATCTGGACTCATCCATTTGCAGTCGGGAAGGGGAGATAGGTTCACTGTGTCCATTTATCCCAATGTTTACACCAAAGATCAGTCCATATATTTACCCCGTATTATGGTGCCACAATGTCGGGAACGCGGCAACATGAACGCGCCAGCTTCAAAGCACTATGAAGCGTTCTCGGGAATGGTTAACACGCAAGTTACTGCAAGCCTGTTAGATCCTACAAGCGACAGTATCCAAATGGGGAGCAGATAGGATTTAATTTTAATTAGATTGCCTCGTGCTCCATTTTGGCAGCAAGTATTTGTAATAAAGATGATCTTCAGCACCTGTTTCATCGTAATCAGCGATGATGAATGATAATGAATATTGCAAATGTGTGACTTCACATACAGTGTTTTTTTTTGTTTTTTTTTTCGTGAGCAACAACAACATAGCGTCAAAGTTGTTCACAAGGAGTTCTTTCTCACAGAATTTGCCTATGGACTTTGGCGTGTTCAAAAAGGGTCTTCAGTGGGATAAATTCCCTGAGGCCTCGCCCAATCTCTGTATTGGGTCACTGACAAACCGTGTAATTAATAGTGTCGTGCATTGAGCCATGTTCGATTATGAAAGCACCGTCACCGTCAGTATTGGCGATATGTGGTTTATTGAAGAAACGCTGAACAGACACGGCAATACCATGGGCTCGGAGTTTACTTGCTCGTTCGTGATGGAAGTTAACCTTACCTGGCCTGGGGGGGGGGGCGGAAAGTGCCCCCCTAGTGAACTTTTCTCTGCTGCTCCGAAACGACAAAACCGAGGAGGCTGAAACTTGCTGACTTTTAAGCTTGTCGTATTGGGGTCATTTTGAGCCTATTTTCAATTACCCCTGGGCAGAGGATCATGGGTAAATTCAAAATGGCGGCCATGTGGTATCCGCCGTGGTTTTCCCGTATTTAATTAGCAATTCACGGTTCTGTTCCTGGTCTAACAGGTTTGAGAATATAAATGAATAATGTCCCTCCTGTAGTTTTTCTCTGTCGCAATCGCCAGGTCCAAGATATGTGGCAATAAATCCCAGGGCTCGGAGTACATTTACTTGCTCCTTCAAGATGGAAATTAACGGACAGATGACAAGTACCAGTCCGGTTTTTTTAACCGGGCGCCCCTTGCAACATAAAGATTTGCCGCTGTTCGTTCTCGTCGATATACACAGCCTATGTTGATTGGCTCGCCGAAGTTACGCTGAGCTTTTTTGGAAATCTTCAGCCCCATTCGGTAATCTCAACAAGTTCGCTTCATTTAGTAACGGAGGCTGCTGATTGGTCGAGAGCCATGCACAGAAAAGCTGCGCGCCGCAATTTGCCCCACTTTGACATCAGAGGGTATATACGATAATAGAGGATATACAATCTGATGCCATGAGAATGGTATCGGGGTAAGTTCAGGGGCGCTAGAAGGCGCCCTGTTTTGTCTGCAGCCTGTAAATTACGCAGTTCAGTGTGTTCTCGTCACTTGTCAATCGAACAATGCCAACGGCATCCACGGGCAGTTAGGGTGAAGCCTGCCACCCTATACCCTGATACGCCGTTGGCGCAATGTTACAGGCACAGATTTACAGGACCACAAATTTCATGGATCCCTAGTTTTTGTTCTGGACGGCGCACAGTGTAATCTACGGGAACATTATCATAACAACCACCAAGACATTTCACGAGAATAATATGAACCAAACCAGTTATGCAAGTTAATACAGCCTTACAGCTTCATGCTTACTTATATAGACGTCATTTTTTTTAAATCCCAACTAAAAACTTTGGTATATATCCTGTCTCCTTCGCTCGTTAATCCCCGCGCACTGATACACAATTGTTTATGTTACACGAATGTTAAAATATCATATGAATATACGCACGAACTCAACAGTACGATTAATATAATATCAGCATTGTGTATTTCAATATGCGAGAATAAACGTATTGTGATGATGGGCCGCGAAATTCGTATGGGAAGCGGCTCGTAAACCACGATTGCAATCAAAGTTCTCTTCACTTGATGCCGACCGAGTCAGCGGAACAGTAATTATTAGAGTGCACCCGTCAAACTTATTGGAAGGATAATGCTGATAACATATCCAGCATATGTGGAATGAATAAAGCTGATAACATATCCAGCATATTTGGAATGAATAATGCTGATAACATATCCAGTATATATGGAATGAATAATGCTGATAACATATCCAGCATATTTGGAATGAACAGTGCTGATAACATATCCAGCATATTTAGAATGAATAATGCTGATAACATATCAAGCATATATGGAATGAATAATGCTGATAACATATCCAGTATATTTGGAATGAATAATGCTGATAAAATAAGCAGCATACTTGGAATGAATAATGCTGATAACATAGCCAGCATATTTGGAATAGATAAAGCTCAGAACACAGTCAGCAAATTTGGATTAACAGTCAACGATTGAAATAAAAATATTGATAAAAGATATCAACCCCTTACGGACCCATAACATATAACATACCCAGCATATTTGGAATGAATAATGCTGATAACATAGCCAGCATATTTGGAATGAATAATGCTTATAACATATCCAGTAGTTTTGTAGTGAATAATGCTGATAACATGGCCGGCATATTTGGAATGAATAATGCTGATAACCTATCCAGCATATTTGTAATGAATAATGATGATAACATATCCAGCATATTCGGAATGAATAATGCTGAAAACATATCCACCATATTTGGAATGAATAATGATGATAACATATCCAGCATATTCGGAATGAATAATGCTGATAACATATCCAGTATATTTGGAATGAATAATGATGATAACATATCCAGCATATTCGGAATGAATAATGCTGAAAACATATCCAGCATATTCGGAATGAATAATGCTGCTAATATATCCAGCATATTTGGAATGAATATTGCTGATAACATATCCAGCATATTTGGAATCCATAATGCTGATAACATATTCAGCATATTCGGAATGAATAATGCTGATAACATATCCAGCATATTCGGAATGAATAATGCTGAAAACATAATCAGCATATTTGGAATGAATAATGCTGATAACATATCCAGCATATTCGGAATGAATAATGCTGATAACATATCCAGCATATTTGGAATGAATAATGCTGATAACATATCCAGAATATTCGGAATGAATAATGCTGAAAACATATCCAGCATATTCTGAATGAATAATGCTGAAAACATATCCAGCATATTTGGAATGAATAATGATGATAACATATCCAGCATATTCGGAATGAATAATGGTGATAACATATCCAGCATATTTGTAATGAATAATGATGATAACATATCCGGCATTTTCGGAATGAATAATGCTGAAAACATATCCAGCATATTTGAAATGAATAATGATGATAACATATCCAGCATATTCGGAATGAATAATGCTGATAACATATCCAGTATATTTGGAATGAATAATGATGATAACATATCCAGCATATTCGGAATGAATAATGCTGAAAACATATCCAGCATATTTGGAATGAATAATGCTGAAAACATAATCAGCATATTTGGAATGAATAATGCTGATAACATATCCAGCATATTCGGAATGAATAATGCTGATAACATATCCAGCATATTCGGAATGAATAATGCTGATAACATATCCAGAATATTCGGAATGAATAATGCTGAAAACATATCCAGCATATTCTGAATGAATAATGCTGAAAACATATCCAGCATATTTGGAATGAATAATGATGATAACATATCCAGCATATTCGGAATGAATAATGCTGAAAACATATCCAGCATATTTGGAATGAATAATGATGATAACATATCCAGCATATTCGGAATGAATAATGCTGATAACATATCCAGCATATTTGGAATGAATAATGCTGATAACGTAGCCAGCATATTCGGAATGAATAATGCTGATAACATAGCCAGCATATTCGGAATGAATAATGCTGATAACATATCCAGCATATTTGGAATGAATAATGCTGATAACATATCCAGCATATATGGAATGAATAATGCTGATAACATATCCAGCATATTTGGACTGAATACTGCTGATAACATAGCCAGCATATCTGGAATAGATAGTACTCAGAACACAGTCAGCAAATTTGGATTAACAGTCAACGATTGAAATAAAAATATTGATAAAAGATATCAACCCCTTACGGATCCATAAAAGTGACATGGCGAAAAAACTTTATTAGCTTCTATTAGGTCGTTAGAAAGACTTATTAAGTCCTTATAATGACATATTATGTCGTTATGACATGTTATGTCATTAGAACGACTTATTAAGTCGTTATAACGACATATTATGTCGTAAGAACGACTTATTAAGTCGTTATAATGACATAAATAAGGCGCAATTTGGTGGATATTGGTCGTTAGAACGTCTTATTATGTCTTTAGAACGCCTTATTATGTCTTGGTCGTTATAACGACTAAATAATTCGTTCTAACGACTTAATCCACCAATGAAATTCCGTCTTACTTCTGCCGCTTTTATTTTGTTAGCTGACAACTGCCCTGCAAAACAGAGTTTAGAGAGGCAGTATGAAGTTTGATAATGCCATTGAAGTAATAAACTTCAGATAAATTGGAGAGATATGTAGGCTATAGAGGTGGGAAAAGTTGACAATGTCTACCGACTAAAAAGCAACCATATGACTCTATATGCCCGAAACTGTCAATTCACATGACTTCTCTGTGTTGGTCCGATAATATCGCCAAAATTGTTTTGCTCGTCACCTTCCATGACAAATAAAGGAGCTATTAGCGTTGGCTCGGGCGGTATGGTGACCCCACTGCAAAGAACTAAAATCAGTCACACACACAGATAATTGTATTAGGTAGCCGTAGTCGACTCCTAAAAAAGAGCCAAGCAAAAAGTTGTGGAATACCGACGGATTTTACTACCTCCTGTTTTTTAGGCACGGCGGATCCGGGACTATGGATTATGGATTTGATGTTTTTCCGCAGAGAATAACACATATGATACACGTGCCGTAATCTTATCATAAAGCACCACAACACAGTGTTTGCATCTGTAAATTCAACACTTTTCTGGGAGAGCCGTTCATAGACTGAACAAGACTGAGAGTCGGGACTGAGTTCCGGATCGAACAACTGTTTAATGTTCATTTCAAAACAAATAGAATATTACCATCAAAATGCCACAGAACAAAATAAATCGAACAAAATGTATGTTGATTAACTTTCGCTTTTGTTTCGCATAAGCACGCAACGATATTGAAAAGTATAACACCTTGGCATTCTGGTAAACACACACAACACAGGAATATAACACATCACACGTGGTGCTCTCGCGGCCATAATGTCTGTATATTAAAACTCGAAATATAGTACGTTCACAAACCACATAAATAGATGTCTGTTAATACACCAATAGATACTCTAATACGGTTCTACGTGAAATCCCAGGGTTCGCTGATCTCTCTTTCAGTTATTTTACGGGTTTCATAAGGGGGTCGGTAACACCCTGACGGCATCTCCGGCATCCCGATACCCGGGAGCTTCCGGGGCCTAGCCAGTCCCTGGTCCCTCACCTGCCAGGCTGTGAGGATCGCTTATTTTAGCTTTATGTAAATGAATCAGTATCATATTGGTTCTAATATTCCACGATGTAATGGTCCTCGCTTTTTTATGTATTAAATGTTGAATATAACTGTCAAATGGATTCAGTCATGAAGTATGATTTGTTTTCAATATCGATGTATTTATGTATTAAATGTTGAATATAACTGTCAAATGGATTCAATCATGAAGTATGATTTGTTTTCAATATCGATGTATTTATGTATTAAATGTTGAATATAACTGTCAAATGAATTCAGTCATGAAGTATGATTTGTTTTCAATATCGATGTATTTATGTATTAAATGTTGAATATAACTGTCAAATGGATTCAATCATGAAGTATGATTTGTTTTCAATATCGATGTATTTATGTATTAAATGTTGAATATAACTGTCAAATGAATTCAGACATGAAGTATGATTTGTTTTCAATATCGATGTATTTATGTATTAAATGTTGAATATAACTGTCAAATGGATTCAATCATGAAGTATGATTTGTTTTCAATATCGATGTATTTATGTATTAAATGTTGAATATAACTGTCAAATGGATTCAATCATGAAGTATGATTTGTTTTCAATATCGATGTATTTATGTATTAAATGTTGAATATAACAGTCAAATGGATTCAGACATGAAGTATGATTTGTTTTCAATATCGATGCGCGCTTATCAATGCGAAACAAACGTGAAAATAGAACCATAAATCTGCATACAGTATGTTCGAATTTATTACCGGGAAAACGTTCAGAACGCAACCCGGAAATCTGGGACTTCGGAGCTTCCGGGGCCTAGGCGGCCCTGGACCCTAGTATGTTGGGCTGTGATGATTTCCTTGTTTTATCTTTGTGTGAATGAATCGTATTGGTAGACATATTGGTTTTCCTTCCAAGAACTAAAAGTCATCGTGTTTTATGTTTTAAATATAACTAGACGGAGGGTCAAATGGATGCAGGCACGAAGTGCGATGTTTTCAATATCGATGCTTGCTTATAATTGCGAAAAAAAAATCGTGAAAACAGAACCATAAATCTGATGATCAGTTTTATTTCCGGGAAAACCCCTGGTGGGCTGTGATAGTGTCCCCCCCATTTTTAATTACTTTCTAACATATCCAACATGCAGACTGGTTTTAGCATTGTCCGTACATAAAACAGGAGACGGTCTGATTTTACCAGTATTATTCATTGATTGAACATTGAACCAGTACAAAGGTAAAACTGATATAAGTAAATTAAACATGTAAATACATGTACGGTATAGGATAACTGCATACGGCTCAACAGAAATAATACTTACCTACAATAAATCACAGAAAGAATTTCAACTGGAGTTAACATTGTATAAAGGGGAATAAAATAACAAGGAAATGCACAGCCTCTGCCCTGAATGAACAAAACACAAGAGACTATTCCTGAAACAACCATTACGAAAGGACATCATTCGACGTTGTGAGGGTTGTTAAGCTGCATTTTACCGACACGAGTAATCTCCGTTCAACCAGCCAGCACAATTAGGAAATTCAATTGAGATACATCTTGGAGGATTGAATCTGGAATAAATCACAATAAACGATAAACAAAACTCTGTAATAAATGTGGGGAAATGTACAGAGATGTATTGGAACATATAGTGCTTCACTGTGATTCTTTGGAAGATTAGAGGGACGAACTGTGGTGTAGATTTATTAACATTGACGATATCCGATTCAGTGTGTTTCTTCGTTGTCTTTAAGATTGGGACCTACTCCATATCTTGATTGGGGGAACAATAGAGTATAATCAATTGCATGAAGATGTAGAGCTGTTTAGGATAGCGTGTATAAAATTCATACACAATGTCAGCAAATTGTACTTCCAGTAGTGACAGCCTCTCTGTCGTCTTGTGCATAACGTCAACAAACTGTACATCTGGCAGTAATTTAATTACGCAAAAGCGATCTCATCCATTGTTTAATTATCCCTGTAACCAACTGTAATTAACAACTGTAATTAACACTGACGATCCCTACGAAGTAGGGTTTGATATGATTTAAGTGTGTAGGCCTATTTGAGAGAGGACCGTGTGTGGAGAGATGTTCATATACACACTCACTTTCTCGGGGTGTTCTGACCCATGTGTGAAGAGATGTACATATACACACTCACTTTCTCGGGGTGTTCTGACCCATGTGTGAAGAGATGTTCATATACACACTCACTTTCTCGGGGTGTTCTGACCCATGTGTGAAGACATGTTCATATTCACACCCACTTTCTCGGGTTGTTCTGACCCATGTATGAAGAGATGTTCATATACACACTCACTTTCTCGGGGTGTTCTGACCCGTGTGTGAAGAGATGTTCATATACACACTCACTTTCTCGGGGTGTTCTGATCCATGTGTGAAGAGATGTTCATATACACACTCACTTTCTGGGAGTGTTCTGACCCATGTGTGAAGAGATATTCATATACACACTCACTTTCTCGGGGTGTTCTGACCCATGTGTGGAGAGATGTTCATATACACACTCACTTTCTCTGTGTGTTCTGACCCATGTGTGGAGAGATGTTCATATACACACTCACTTTCTCGGGGTGTTCTGACCCATGTGTGAAGAGATGTTCATATTCACACCCACGTTCTCGGGTAGTTCTGACCCAACACCTGCCTGAGTATAGAAGTTATTACAACATCATTATATGTTCTAACGTGTACCCCAGAGCAGTTGTTTCGGATAATTTCGAGAATATATTAGGCATATCTCTCATCAGGCCGTATGCCCTATGTGCTACAGTGAGAGAATTTGCATAGCAGTCTCTAATTGACAGTGGGTATTATTAATTTTCCCAGATGTCATCGCTGGTGAGTCATTAGCGTAGCAACTATTATCGCTCTCAGTTCCTATTACCCTGGACACTTATCAGCCCAACAGTACAGCGCGAGGTCACCCATCCAAGTCTTGACCGGGCTCAAAGTCGCTTAACTTCGGCGATTTTACGAGAACCGGTGTGATATGCTCCCCACGAGAAGGAAATAAAGGTAACAATAATACTGAAATACATTTTTTCCCGGAAACATTCAGAGTATTTGAACTTACATGTTTGTAGAAATTTCATGGAGTTTCTAAGTATATCTTCATTAATGTTTGAATTTGTCATTAATAACTTCCTGTTACTTTTATTATTAATCAGTTGAAGACGAATTGTGGTGGTGTCGGAACTGAATAAAATTAGGTGACTGACTTTATAATTAAATCGTCATCCTGACCCGACCAGCCGTGTATTACAGAATCGCAGTGCCGGTTGTCCGTAACAATATCTGGCTATTTAAAGTACTGAATATTCGTTCAGATTGTTTGAGATCGGTGTAAATAACGAATTATCAGGAAAATAGACACGCCAACCGACACGAGAAAACACAAGAGAGAAGCCATCCAATATATGTCGCGTTACATCGGTGATACAGCAAGCCATGAAAATCGCATATCAAGGTGAACTCATTTAAGTACCGGTATTTGAAGTCTGTTTAATGGTGAGATGGACAGAGTTTGCCGAATGAGGACAATGACATGTAGATACGAAAGAAACCATTCAGGCGTTCTAGTTACGATTACTGCAGTATGAACATGAACACCATGGTGTTCATGACTGGTTATGTGAATGAACGTAGGATATAGCGTTTTTTGGTGTCTGAATTAAAGACACGACCGCTTCCACTATAGTGTGAGATTGCAGAAAATGCGTTCGACGTAATCTCAAATGTTATATCTGGCAATCTTTTT
>JAVTVY010044081.1:0-20831 GCA_036873755.1 Hanleya hanleyi | reverse complement strand
CTCCTGTATCTGCATGGAATGATGTCCGTAGGTGGAGTGATGCTGGGGCAGAAACTGTGAAAGATTTGGTCAATGATGCATATAATTTTCTAACCCTTCAAGAATTTCAGGATAAATACCATATAGAACAAAAGAATTTCCTAGCATACTATGCTACTATTCATAACATTCCAAATGACAGAAGAAAAAACATCAGACTGGAAATTCAGACTGTTCAGCGGGAATTTAAAGGCACACTGATCTCAAAAATTCGAAATCAATCATCCACTAAATTTGTGTATAGATCTTTGATACAAAATATACAAGAGCCTGCTCTAAAAAGTCAAATGAAATGGAAAACTAACTTAAATATCTCGGTTCCAAATGATATTGACTGGAAACATATCTATGAAAACGCATTTACAGTATGTACCAACGCAAAGCTTCAATTCTTTCAATATAAAATTAATCATCATGTTTTAGAAACTAACTCACTTATGTATAAATGGGGAAAATCTCAATCTGAAAAATGCAGCTTTTGCGACAAAGAACAGGAAACCATAATTCATCTGTTTTGGAATTGTAGTCACACAAAAGAGTTGTGGGATCTTTTCCAGGTTTGGGTTATCGAATCTAACATCTGCAAAAAAATGAACTTAACCGCGGAACTCGTTCTACTGGGTTATGAAACAAAATCCTTACATTTAAGCCATTTGATAGTGTTAATTAAATGTTGCATATATTCCCACAGGACTCGAAGGAAGTCACCATCTTTTGAATCGTTGAAAGAGTATATTTATAATGCTAGAAACACGGAAAAGAGGATAGCAACTAAGAATAATACAATTACAGCCTTCAAAGCGAAGTGGGGCCCCTTGACAATTTCAGTCGATTAGGGCATATTTTGACTGACCTATTCAGTTGAGGCATGGAGTAGTCGGTTCTTAAAAGCATATTCATACTGTACAATAGTTGTATGCATTTTATACATAAATATATTTCTGTACTTTTTTTTTATCTAATTTCCCGTACGTATCCGTTTTTCTCATAAATTGGCACGTCTATGATATTGTTACTATAATATAATATTTCAATATGTTATTTCTGCATATGTGTGTGTATGCGTATGTGTATATATATAGGTGAGAAATAAAAGTACACCGTTTCGCGCTAGACTGTATATTGCACTGCTAAACCGGTTTCGTCCATTTTATTATGGACTTTCAATAGCAATAATATATTTATTCATATGTAAATCTATATATACATATAGCTGCCTTGCAGTTGCACATATAAAACGCATTTTTATATACTAATTGGACATTGGCGGCATACATATTTACAATATAAAGCAGCAGACAAAAGGTATAACAGTTTGTTATAACCCGACAATGATATATACTATAGGACAAAACATTCTATGACGTATATGTGTCTGTGTAAGTAGATATATATGTATATGTGTATGTATGTGTATGTATGTATGTGTATACATATGTGTACATGTATGTGTGTGTGTATGCGCATGTATGCATACATGTATGTATTTGAGAAATAAAACTACACGAAATGTAGTTTTCAGCTAAACTGTATATTTCACTGTTAAACTGGTTGGTCCATTCTATGGACTTTTCAGTAGCAATAATAGCTATATAAATATATAGTTGCCTTGCAGTTGAACATGTTAAAACGCATTTTTATATGCAAATTGGACACTGGAGACATACACATTAACAATATAATAGTATGCATGTACCCATGTGTGTGTGTATATGTTTGCGTGTAGATGTATATAGATGCACCTCTTTCACAACTCAAATACCATTTTGCTGTATAAATGAACGTAAAATATTTATTGTAAATTATGAATGTATTGTAAATTATTGTAAATTATGAATGTAAATGGAGATGTTATTATACGTTAAATTCTATTCACTCACTCATATATAGGCATACAATTTCAAGCGTGTCAAATATATTTATATGCATATACCAGTTGACATATTTGATACGTACTCACATGCATATATAGTTTCCAGCACAACAAAAACCCAGTAAGCCTCTCGCCACGCGGGCGTTGTATGGGTATTATGTACAGTCGTGGCGAATAGCTGAATAAACGCCCAGTGGTTTGTTCCAGGGCTTACACACAAAAAAAAAAAAAAAAAAAAAAAAATTGATGATCCGTTCTTCCCTAGTGATAGTGGCAAAACGGACCGCCATGTGGGGCAAAATGGACCCCTGTGGTCTGTTTTGCCCAAATAGGAAACATAATAGCAAAACACCCGCCTAGTTGCTCGTCATTATTTGGCTATTCAGCATCAAACGTGATTGAGCTGAAATATTGTTGAAAGCGACGTTAAATTCTATTCACTCACTTACTCCTGAATATAGGCTAGGTGCATATATATATTTACCAATGGATCGAAAAGTAGGAGGAAAATGAAAAAGTGATGAATATGGCATCCTAAAGCCATTTTAACAGTCCAAAATAGTTATATTTTATTATTAATATATTTCGAGTTTGAATATAACATTAGTATTTCAGATCAGATATTATTTTCTATCCTTAAGCCCATTATTGAACAATATATGTGATAAAATTTGACGAATCAATTTGTATTCTATGTCCCCGAAAATTGCAAAAAAACAAAACTAAACAAAACAACAGCTTACTCAATCACTGCGCATGCGCTAGAATTTGGTATGAATTTAACCTATAGGGATCGGCCATGGGCAAAACGAACGGATGGGTCCATTTTGCCCCTAATAGCATATTTTCAACTTTTGGTTCAGGCATAAGAAATGGAATGTTCCAGTATTTTTTTTTGTACTTCTAACCTGAAATGTTGGTGTGCCAGACATTGGGAAAACATTTGTTGTCCGGATACTCGGTATGTAACCATGTTTTCCGGTGTCACCAACTAAGGCATACAAGATCAGAAGGATTCTGTTTTGTTTGTCGGTCTTAATTTTGTCGCTGTTGCCGTCTCCCTCGAATTGAAAATACATTTTTTTGCCTGTTGGACCCACGATTATGATTTCACTAATTTTAGGTATTGGCTAATCCCTATCATTAATCCATAAATGTTCTGTTTTGCCTCACCTTCCCCTATCGTAAAAAACATTTTACAATATCTGGACGATTCATATAAATACTGAAGTTGGATGTCTGATTTGGGTCGAGTATTATTTCTTAATCCTGTTATATTTTGCACCCATGGCATATTAAACATAGTGATATTTGTGTTATGTTTATAAATTGCCACACACTGCAGAAGGTATCTCGGGGAAATTGTATCAGTACTTTTCTGTTGTTGATTATTCTTGCAACTGGTGCGTTCTACACATCGGGATTATCAAAACAACATGGGGTTCTCTCTTCAGTCAGTTTCATTCCCTTCACAATTTGGGACAACGATGATTTTCGTCTTTTGAACACATTTATTATGATTTGGTCTGTCAAAAATCATCATTGATCTAATTATCATTTATCTATACTCATCATTTATACTACTCTCATGTAATCCGTCCCTAGTAAGTAGTTAGTACCTTCCAGTATAAATTAAAAAAAATGAAGTGACCAAGCCTTAATTGCTTTCAGGGAGTAAGGGATACGCGGATTGAATAAGCGTATCCTATACGAAACGTTATAATGCATGTATGCACCGTAAGGTTCCAGTCTGAAAATAGTAATTCCCTGAAGTGGAAATTAGCTGTCCACGATCTTTACCAACCGTGTGTTTAGATTCGGCACGGTAGATGAAAATGGCCAAAGTCTTGAATTCAACACTGAGATATCAAGACTGACATGCCATTTGTTTTATGCAGTGTGCCCAGTGTTTGTCATCATTAAAAACAAAATCACATCGGAATTCAAGTTTAGACAATTTAAAATAATCAAATCTTTTCAACTCACTTATATCTATAAATGCGACAGAGGCACCGTATCTTCATTGGTGTACGGTATTATTTGTGAGTCAGTCTTGTCGAACCCCTTGACCTATAGCGTAACTACTACGACCAATAAAAAATAATTTTTCTTTCACAACCACCTTAAATGCTACATAATTTTGAGATAACACACCTTTGGATAATAAAAATGTGCAACGGCTGGATCCAGAGAAAAACCGACTGCATGGGGAAACCCGTTGTGTTCGCGATCTATCTTTCTCGAGTGAGGGCTGTATCTCCATTTGGGAGTGTTCCTGTGCTTTCTTCTGTAGTATCAGTGAAGAAATTCGATAGGATGCTAAAATTTTTTACCCACCTCCGATACAGACGTATGAAGTTACAAAAACTGAAAATATACGTACGTCCGTCAACTATTAAAAGCCAAGGGGTTCATGTATATGTCGTCGAAAATGCGATGAAACCGAATAATTATATACACAGATCACTTCGCGCATTCTCTGAAGGTGTACTGAACATAAGACGAGGAATTGAGCTCCTAAATATGACTTAACATACCTTTTGTAAATGTCTTCGCCATACTCAGACACCTAAGTAGTAGGGAACCGTGATTTCGAGCTTCTGGCTCGTCACTGCGCATGCGCAGGAATTGTGAGGTAAGATTTTGTGGCGGTCATGTGGCGGTGTGCGCAGGAGTGTTCTGCGCAAGTGCGACGTCATGCATGACGTCACTTCCCGTCTGCGTGAGTCGGGCGTGTGTATTCCTCCGCGGTTATGCGGTCTGGTGGTGATGCGATCTGCCTCCGCGGACAGAAAGTAGTCCCAAATTCACCGGCAAGGTTCGGCCCTCTCCGGGCCAATAGATAGCCTTTATCCGCCTTCCCGAAGCACACATGGAATGCACAAGGTCTCCGACAATATTACCATCTATTTATCCATGTTAAATGGCCAGTGGGGAACCCTCAGTTTTCCCCAGAACCGTATTGGCACGAAAAAATACATGAAACCATGGAACTTATTGTAATAAACTTAACCTATAGGTGTCTTCCTGGTATTTACCCGCACCTCGAACCTCTACAATGAATGTCCAGAAAACAAAGCAAGAGCACTGCAGTAAAATAGAGGTAATGGCACGAAAAATACAGGAAACCACGGAATTTATAGTAATAAACTTAATCTATAGGTGTTGGACGAGTCTCCACTCGCCGTCTTTACCCGCATCTCGAACCTCTATAGTTTTTCACTCCACCTGTTGCTCTTGTAACTTGTAACTCCTCGTCAAAGTTTGTGTGCTGGAATGCCCGCTCTTAACCTACACCAAAACATGTGCTTGGTCTGTGGGCTGATTTCATTGGCTCTCTATTTTACTGCAGTGCTCTTGCATTGTTTTCTGGACATTGATGGGTTACATTTGGCCCCATCCTAGGCCACTGATTGGCTACTTTCTCAACGGTGTTCATGGCCAGTTTGACTGAATCCCACATGTCTGTCATAATGGAATGCCCGCTCTTAACCTAGACCAAAACATGTACTTGGTCTGTGGGCTGATTTCATTGGCTCTCTATTTTACTGCAGTGCTCTTGCATTGTTTTCTGGACATTGATTGGTTACATTTGGCCCCATCCTAGGCCACTGATTGGCTACTTTCTCCACGGTGTTCAAGGTCAGTTTGACCGAATCCCCACATGTCTGTTATAGCCTTCATGCATTATGTTCATATAGAAAACACACAAGACAGGGTTTTTTTGGTGAGATCTCATTTTGTTTTTTATCCAACAATAACTAACAACAACAACGTGAGAACAACCACGTGAAAACTGAAGCCCAGAACAGACGGCTTGTACATTGAAATCGATAGAAGTTAAGCCCAGAACAGGGAGCTTTTCGTGAAAGAACTTAAGCCCAGAACAGGGGGCTTTTCGTGAAAGAACTTAAGCCCAGAACGGGGCTTGTACATTGAAATGATGGGCGGCCCAGTCATATACGAGTACATCTCGGTCCTCGGCCTTGGGGTACTCGTCAAACATCTGTACGATGTTAGATAAGGTTCTTCCCCGGCATCGATGGTACAGGTAAATCAAGCAATATTGTCCACACACGCTACTGGTCAGGCTTTGCAACGTTTGGCTGCTCCAACACCACGTCTCTGTGCCTTGATCCATGAAGTCTGTTAAATCGGGATGGAGGGGTGGCAGGCCGTACGGGTCAAAGTATTCGCCCTGCTGTGAGAACGTAAGCAGCAGGATACATACGGTCTAATGGGAATACATTTCGGGCGAACATCCCTTGAAAGACCATACGTGTCTCTGGGTCATTCTCCAACACGGTGTTTATCTGGTCTGTATCCATGTTAGGTGGCAAAGTCACACAGGACGTTGCGCGCCTTGTCCACTTGAATGATGTTGTCAAACTCGGTGTAGCAGATCACATTGACGGTGCTCCGAAGGGCTCGTGCAAAGTGAATTTCCAACCGTAAATTGCCTTGCTTGGCGAGGGCCAGTTGATGGTCGTTCTCTAAGGTGGGGATCAGATCGAAACAGAACAACGTGTATCCGTTCGCGTCGTCCTCCCGCCCAAAGTTCGGTGTTGAGGCCGTGGCTGGGACCTGTTGTCCATCCACATGCAGGGCCACAAAATTGATGCCGAAATGTTTAAAGTCAAACGGGTTCTCTGGGTAGGCTCCGCTGAAACTGGTATTTTCCACACAGGCCAGGATCAATCGCTTGGGTAGTTCCCCCAGGAACAGGTTTTCTTTGTTGGCGCTCATATTTCCAGCCGACACAGAGAACACTTTGATTTGCACACGCCGGATAGGGCACTGGGCTGGTTTTGTTTACAAGGCTTTGAGGTGTCCCAATTGAACGACTGGATTCGGTTTCACTTTTCGGACATGCAGGACTGCGTCTTGGATGACAATCTTATAGTCAGCAGCATGCCCTTCTACGTTAGCGGCCATCAAGGCGAAGGTCGGAGGCGTCCGTATCAGTCAGATTTTGATGGGGATCTTATTCAAGAGGTACCGGTCTTGCATGAACATGTCTGCGTGCAGTCGACGCATGAGATCCACCGAGACGCCGTTCGCGGTGAAAGCCTTCAGTTTGTTATATTCCGCATTGTCGTTCTCTACGCCCATGTGTTCGGCTGTGTCCTGGTAGAATAAAGCGGCTGTCAGCTGAGATTGTTTAGCCTCTCGTCCATACGACAACAGCGTCTCGATGTAGGCTCGATAGGGGTACGTGTTGGTCGAGTCACTGATGAGTTTGCCGCTGAGAAATATATCCACCTGTTGAAACATAGAGTGCAGCCAGAGATTCGTCGGGCCCACCGTTGCTTGGTCGACGATTCTGGAGCCATCCCCATTGACGACCTTGGCTTTCACATACAAGTATGTATGGGCTAAATCCACATAAGTCGTATCCGCATTACTGATGGTGAACTCGATGGGTCCTGTTTCGTTGATGCTGGAGAGCGGGAGATGCTCCACCCATAATCCTTGTTCGGCACTGGGCTGTGTGGGCGGGACGGTCCACACATCAAATTCACTGTTGGTGGAGGGGCAGGACTCTGCGTGGATTAAGGACATGTTTAAGAAAAGATATTCTGGGTCTTCGATGTGCGTCGTCGCTGGGTCGGTCGTCGACTGTTGCGTGGTCTCGGTGGTGCAGGTCATGGGTGGAGTAATCATGCTGTCGGCGTGTTCAAGGAGCTTCCTGACGAAGTGCGTTTTGCCGGAACCCGTCGGTCCTGCGATGACGCAGGTGAAGGGATGTTGCCACCGGGGGTCCATCGTTGGAGGTGTATCCGCTGTCGTGGTAACCCGCTCTTGTAAATTTGGTACGAGTGAACTGGAGTGGTGGTGGGTACAACGTCGGTCGTCGTTGTCTGTTCACTGTGAGTGATGAAATCCGGTATGTTTTCAGACGTAGTGGGTGTACTTGGTGTAGAGCTCGATGTGGACTGTATACTTGGTGTGGAGGTCGATGTGGCTTGTACACGGGGTTTGGTGGTGGTGATGACTGGGCTCGTTACGGGGTTGACTGGTGCTATCTGTAGACTGGTTTGACTGGTGGCTGGAGTTCTAAGTTGGTTAAGTAGAGTGCTGACATAGGCTACGTCGTAAAACACACCTCCGTACAACACACTCAGCCGGGTTAGCAATATCACCACAAAGCCCACTTGCGCTTTGCGCGTTTTGGGAGACGCTGTGTTCAGAGGCAGCTGCTGTTTGTCCATAGCTCCGTGGTCGAACGTGAAATGAAGGATGACGGTAGTGGTGTCTGGCTTTATAGTCGTTTCACCTGGTTGGCCGCGACCCAGGAATTGAAGGGACTGGGCCATCCTTGCCATTTGACGAAATGAAACAGTTTGCCACGCCGACGTTCCGTTTTCAAAATCTGTGCCACCGTGTAGTAGTCTTGCTTTGTTTTTACGACAGGCTGTAATTCCGTCTCGTAAAACGTCCCTAGCAACGGTTCCCATTGAAGATCTTCCAGTTCACAGACTCGCTGCTGTCGGGGTAGGCGCCGTTTAATCAGGAAGTGCTCATCGCTCCAGTGCACTCCATGCACTCCAGGGCAAGTAACTTTTCTCAAATTGACCTTTGACTTAACTGATCCGTACAGGGTCCCCGACCTTGTACACCTTCTTCGGCGTTCGCTGCGATTGCATGGGGTACAAGACACGCCAGACTTGGGCTTCATTGCGTTGGGTCACGGTAATGGGGGCTCTCTCTATACTCCGGTGATAAGCTCGATTGTAGCCACTCATAAGTTTCGGGAGAACATCGATGTACCGCCTTGTATTCTTATAGGTGAAATATTTATACATGCGTCCTTTGAATGTCCTGTTGAACCTTTCCACCACGGAAGCCTTGGTCTCGTTGCACACCTTCTGGGCTTTCAGAAACTCTCGGAACGGACGGTTGAGGAATTCCGTGCCTTCGTCGGTTTGCAAATACAAGGATTTGCGCCCGGTCTTGAAGATGTCCTTGAGCGCCGCTATGAGATTCGCCCCCGTTTTCGTCCTGATGGGTACCACCCACGCATACTTCGACAGGATATCGATGCACGTCAAGATATACCGATTCCCATCGTTGTGTTTGGCAAAGGCACATATCGATCAAATCCGCTTGCCACTGGGCATCTAGTCCACCCACGATGAACCGTTTCCGTAGAAAATGGCGACGGACAGCTCGATGTAAGGTATAGGTGTCTTGTTTTTTTAACCAATCTCGGGCTTGGGCACGTTGTATCCCCTGGGTATTGGCCGATCGATGCACGTATGGAAGAAAAACACCTTCTGGGCTTTCAGAAACTGTCGGAACGGACGGTTGAGGAATTTCGTGCCTTCGTCGGTTTGCAAATACAAGGATTTGCGCCCGGTCTTGAAGATGTCCTTGAACGCCGCTATGAGATTCGCCCCCGTTTTCGTCCTGATGGGTACCACCCACGCATACTTCGACAGGATATCGATGCACGTCAAGATATACCGATTCCCATCGTTGTGTTTGGCAAAGGCACCTATCGATCAAATCCGCTTGCCACTGGGCATCTAGTCCACCCACGATGAACCGTTTCCGTAGAAAATGGCGACGGACAGCTCGATGTAAGGATAGGTGTCTTGTTTTTTTAACCAATCTCGGACTTGTGCACGTTGTATCCCCTGGGTTTTGGCCGCTCGATAGAGAGCCGACAATGCACTATAATCCGCCGGACTGTCGGGACTGTAGTATAAGTTATCCAGCACCTTCTCCCAGCTCTTCATGGTGACAAATGATGATGGACCCTGGCTCTATTGTTTATTTATAACGGGTATATCTTGGGCCGGAGTTTCTTTCTGATTTTTTTCTTTGGCTTTTGGCAGCACATTGTCCATGTTAAATGACCAGTCCAACTCGTCTGATGACCGGTTGATAAGCACTTGATCCACATCTGCCACGGCATCTTCCAACGCAGACCATAGATTAGGGTGAAGGGTAAAATGCACTGTACCCCCATCTAGCCGAGCCAATTGAGCAAAGAAGAGGCCGCGTCGGATGTACACATCGTGACACTAGTGGATGAGGTCGCCGTCCAGTTCACCAGACAACACCCGTTTGAATTTTGTCCAGCCCTCCCGGGACAGACGAATGTGTTCCGGGCACGGTTGTGTAGGGTCTGCATCACAGATGTCTTCCACCTTCTCCATGATATCGACCTTATCCGCATAAACGTGCAGGAAGACCTCGGGGGTCAAGCTGAGATACGCCCGTATTATATGCTCCGTCATGGTCAGTACGTGAATGGTACCAGATTTGACTGTCTCTCGTATTTATAGGGGAAAAAGGTTTATGACGTGAGATCAAAGGATGGGGTGGGCATGTCACTGGGCTGACAGTCTAGCCGGATAATCAATGGCATCGTCGTCTGCCGCCGCTTCATTGCTAGGTTTGGTAATTTGTTCATTGGGTTCTGCCGCCGCTTCACTCAGGGCACGAGTCCATTCCAACTGAACAGCTGACCGCTCGTCCGGTGTAAACAGCTGGTCCACAATAGGCACCACTTTCTCGAAGGCTGTCCGCAGATCGGGGTCTAGGGTGAAGCCTCGCGTAGGGTCTTGGTAACGGCCCAGGCGTGAGAAGAAGGGTCCACGGTGTACGTAGATGGCATTGTCTATGTGGATGAGGTTTCCGTCGAGCTCACCGCTCAACATCCGTTTAAATTTGGTCCAGCCGTCACGCTGTAGCGTAACCGTATTCGATACCGTATGCGACCAGCAAACATCTCCACGGTCTTCCACGAGGGTGACTTTATCTTCATAGACGTGTAACCCCAACCGGGTTGTAAGGGGAAGGATGGCTCGTAGGACTGACGAGCTTGACCCAGTGACGAAAGGTGAATGACACACACTCTGACTGTCTCTCGTATTTGTGGTCAGGTCCCTCGGTGACATGGTTGACCCAATGACGAACGGTGAATGACGCACACTGTGTCTGACCCTCGTATTTATGGTCAGGTCCCACTGTCAATGCCACAGCGCCAGGGTCAATAGGGCACAGACCATTACTAGGCCAACGAGCCGTAGCTGGTTCCGACGTGAGCGCTCGTGGTGCATAGTCCGAGCATCAAGGATGGTTGTCATAGTCCAGTAGTGGTGAGTGATAGAACACCTCTCCATCGAGTGCACTCTGTCGAGGACCGCTTCTGTGAACTCTTTCAGGATTTAGCGTCGCCCGTCGTTGTCGTCACAATCTCCAAACATGGACCCAACCACTGCTCGGTCACCACGGTGGCATGCTGTAAAATGCGAGTCGCATAGGGCTGGCTCTCCGTCATGGCTCTGCGACCGTAGAAATGAAGGTGTGAGGCGCAGAGAGACGTGTTTTATAGACCATGTCACACATGCGCACCTATACGTAGCTCTACGGGTGTAGTCCGTTATACGGACTATTCTGATTGGTTAGTCCAAAAAAGAGAGCAACAACAACAAAAATTACAGGTCAATCCTTTTATTAGTCCCTCCATCACAGCACATCCACGCTGGAGGAACCGCTATGGGTGTGTTTACAAGCGGATGTTAAAGGTTAAAAGGTTAAAAGTTAAAGCTCATGTCAGCGGTTAAAGGTCATTGCCGGTCACGTGACAGTAAACATGGAAAAAACCCGGATGTAAGAGGAGGACCCGGATGCAAAACCGCAGTACCCGGATGGAAGACGGAGGAACGAAGGAAAAACCCACTGGGAAACCCGGATGTTGACAAGGTCCCGGATGTAAAATCCACTGCCCACACACACACACACACACACACACACACACGCACACACACACACACTTACACACACACACGCGCGCGCGCGCACAATGCGGTTCAGTCGTACGCCAGTACATCTCGGTCCTCGAGTTGTAGGTAGATGAACTGAGTGTGCTAAAAATAGATCACCAGCAAGCGTGCTATAAAAGGGAAGCGGCCTGGCCGTTTCATCCGACGGGTAGGAAACATGATAGGAATGCATGTACTGGCCTGTCTGTGGGGTTTTTCCCGCAGAATTTCGCCTACGTCCGTGTCTTTCATCCGCGCCTGCATCCGGGTATGTATGAGGGTCTTGAGGAGGCGACTGTATGTGGTGAGTTGTATGTGGGTGGGGTTTTTTCGGTGACGTCCGCGCCTGAATCCGTATATGTATGAGGGTTTTGAGGGGGCCACTGCATGTGGTGAGTTGTATGTGGGTGTTTTTTTCGGTGACGTCCGCGCCTGCATCTGGGTATGTATGAATGTCTTGAGGAGGTTACTGTATGTGGTGAGGTGTCTGTGGGTGTTTTTTTCGGTGACGTCCGCGCCTGCATCCGGGTATGTATGAGGGTCTTGAGGGGCGGCTGTATGTGGTGAGTTGTATGTGGGTGTTTTTTTCGGTGCCGTCCGCGCCTGCATCCGGGTACTTCTATGGAGGTGTATAAAAGTGGGAATTTTTAGGGCATTGCTGCATTCATTGACCTGCTTCACCTCACCGGCCTGAGCCTGCCTGGCCTGCCTGAGCCTGTCTCACCAGCCTGAGCCTACCTGACGAGAGGAGCTACGACACTGTCAACCACCAAGATCTTCACTTGCACAACTTGCCAGAAGCCGTTTACTCGCCCAGAAGATTTGCGACGGCACGAGTCCTCCATCCACAACGGCGCACGGTATACTTGTATAACCTGCGCACGGTCATTTAATCGGGAGAATCTTTTACTGCGCCACGAACGCTCATTCCACGAGGGCGCGACGGAACAATGTAATGAATGTGGCGAACTCTTCAAACGACCCAGTCAGTTAAGACGGCATCAGCGTTTGATTCATGCCCCGTCTCTACGGCTTGGGCGACAACTTCCCACTAAAGTGGCACCCAGGAGGGTCACACCCAGCGAAGATGAGCCCGGGGAGACGAATGCCGCTAGTGATGCGATCACAGAGAGCCCGCCTATACCCACAGTTCAGAAGAGCCTAGATATCCAGCCAGTCCCTAGCATTATTGTTGCTAGTCATACGCCTGACGACATCGAACATTTTCTGGAAGATGCAGTGGATGTTCCTAGCGATCTGTTACAGGAAGCCCATCCAGTGAGTGACATCTATCGGCGCCAATGACCCATGATACGGCACGTTTTCCACCGTGATCGCCCTATTCCAGATATCTACAATTTCCATGTACAATATGATAAATCTGGTGACGATATCGATGAACAGTTCATGTATTGACCGCCCTACGCATCTTCATTTTATCAAGCTAATTTCTACGTTCCCACTTGGAACTTCCCTTGATATATCTGGGTCCCTTCAATGCTCAAAGAACTTATAAATAGACACGAGACGGCACTGACCTCGAAAACATTTGAATTTCGAAATGTGTCGTGGACGAGCGCGTTATTGATTGACTGACCTATATAGTGGGCTAGAACAAACACCATATTAGGAGGAATGACGCCGCTACTTGAGGATGATGTCACTCTACTCACATGCAATCGGTGTGTAGGTTCTGATTGGTTCGTCGAAAGTTCGTAGGTAAAATTTACAATTCGGATTTTGAACACTCAGATAAACCAAGACAGGTTCGAAGTGGGAACGTATAGAAATTGGCTATATAAAACAAAGATGGCCCTATGCGCAACGTTAACCACTCGGGTGTGAGGGGACGGGCTGCACGGCGTGTTCTGCATGACCAGTGCCCATCGTATCACCACGATGGAGTGTCCAAGTAAATCTATACATCCATTGCCACGGGCTCCCAACATGCCCAGATACACCAGGGCCGTAGCCAGGATTTACTGATGGGTGGTTCGCCTTCAGTCAAAAAGGGAACATCAGGGGGTTTGCTGTATGGGAAAAGTGGCAAATAGAGGGTTCGCTTCAGTTTGAAAAGGGCATTTTTATAAGAAAAATGTATAATATTTCCGAAAGGGGCGTTCGCCCGAACCCAGAAAACCCCCCATGGCTACGGGCCTGTACTGATGATCTACATTATCTACACTGCTGCTATGTAACAACACAGAAGCTATAAAGTAGGCCTACTAAAACTTCGCTCAATGCCCTACAACAACACAATGGTGCTCCAGAACATCGGAGTGTTGCTGAGTAACACTACATTGACGTTCTGTACACTGCTTTGACTCCTCACTGCCATTCTACATTGGTGATGCTCTGTAACACTGCCCTGTGTTTTTAATTTATCAGGTGAATACGGTTATGCGAGAGTATGGTCTGTGTAGTTATGTGTGTGTAGTATGTACAGATATGTTTGAATGTCAGCTATGTGGAAGTGAGGCTCCTACAGCTATGTACAAGCCATTTCTGTACAGCTGTAAGTGAGTAAAGTTCGTACTACTAAGGATGGGTCAAGTTTTAGTTATGTGTGAATAAGACATGTACAGCTATGTATGAATGTCTCTGAAGCTATGGTTTGTACAGTTAAGTATGCTGACTGTGTGAAGGCCTACTGTTAGGTAGTAAGGTATGTGCCGCTATCTGTGTAGTTTCTGTACAGCTACTTGTAAGGGAGGTTGAGCTATATGTCAGTAAGCCCACTGGAGCTATGTGTGTGCAGGATCTCTGTAGCTATGCGAGGGTAAGGACGTACACCACCTATGTATGACTGTGCGTGGATAAGTATTATGATCCGCCTGGCTATGCCTGAATACGATCAGTACTCCCATGGGTAAGTAAAGTGCCAGTGTGAATGATACAACTCTGTGTACTCACCCGGTGGTACACCCTTCACCCTATAGCCCGTAGGGCATAGGGAACACATGAGGAATGGGTATACCTGCATGCGCGTGCACATTCGGGCGATGACCTCAATTCCGTCCATGACATCACTCCCGGTCTATGATGTCACTTTCAGCCATAACTTTATAGCCGTACATATTCATACAGGCCTGACTTGTATCATCCACATAAAGGGTGGCGCGTTTTATCTCCCTAGAAACAAGATATTGATGAACGTATTCACATGCCTAGAATATAATTTATTTCATGCTTTGGTTGCTCTAGTAAAAGTGTAATATAAGTTTGCTCGAGGATATGCCAGGTGGGTACACGTCATTTTCTATACGTACACGGCAAAATTTGATCAAAAATCGTCTTCATTTGGCTGCCGGGGTATAAGAGATGTGAGATGTTAGTCTTAGTATCGTCTTACTATAATGGAATCGTTTGTGAAAGTTTTTGAGAGAAAAATGAAAATGAACGAAAGCCTCTTACACATGGATCAGGTGTGATGTCTGACTATAGTTACAAGTTTTGGCTGGAGAACTATATATACACAGGCTATTGTGTTGAGAAAGGAAGTTACAAGGTAGGTTTATGGGGATCATAGCTATCTTTCACATATGCAAACATAATTGATGGCCATTCATGTAAGTTTGAAAATATCACACTAGACAATAACAACACTTGCCAATTCTGAAATTTTCCTCACAAAGCTTCAGCCTACATGATTTATTCTTGCTGCTACATGTATATATATATATGTGTAAAGTTACAATAAATTGATGCTTAATGTGTATGGAAGTTCCTGTAGAATAATTGTTGAAAAATTAAACATGTTTCATGATATGGCCCATGTTATAATGTGCAATTGATTTTAGTTCAAATGATTGATGAGTCCTGAAATATCACATAAAATCTCAAATGATGTTTACACGAGAATTTCCAGGCTACCCCTACCTTAGTTAATTGAAACTGACATAGAAATACCAGATCAAAACCAGGTCAAAACCAGAGTGAAACCATATCATTATCAGAACAGAAAATGATATGGCGAGAGAGAATTAATAATGACCGCCTTAGTGAATATTATCGTGTAATAATGTTTCGATGTTTAGTTTTAGACCGTCAATCAAAAAACCTACGCCGCTCGCTTTTTGATTGACGGTCTAAAAACTAAACATCGAAAAATTATTACACGATAATATTCACTAAGGCGGTCATAAACTGCATTCTACATGTAACATGCACAATGGTAAATATTTCCTCATTTCATAAGCGGAATGTATGATGGCCGAGAAGGGACATCGCTGTATTGTGTTATGAATCTGGATCGACACACGAAGGCAGGATGCGAAGTCGCGAAGGCAGGATGCGAAGTCGCGAAGCCAGGATGCGAAGAACGAAGGCAGGATGCGAAGCGCGAAGTCAGGATGCGAAGGCAGCATGCGAAGTGCGAAGCCACGATGCGAAGCGCGAAGTCAGGATGCGAAGTCAGGATGCGAAGCGCGATGTCAGTGTGACGGGCGAAACTGGTACAGCAATTAAAGTCACTCTCCCGACAGCGAGACCCACTTGTCTAGAGCCTCGCCATGAATTCCAGAACATCTGTGTGACCTAGTTCATCGAACAGGCGATTGATTAAAAACGTGCGTTGTGATATGGAGAGATCAGCACGCTGCATAGATCTGCTTAACTTACAGACCCTAAATTCGATTCAGAATACGAGACAAGACTGTATTTTTGAGGTAAATATGACGCTATGTTACGAAGAATGTTCTGATTTATATTCAGTGAAACAATATTACTTTGTAACTTGTTGACGACGTATTTCTGTTGCATGCTAAATTGTGTAGCCTGTGCTGTCTCGTAACACTGTATCGCGTAATATGGAAGGTTACTCAGTTCATTTACTGTCGGAGAATGTAGCATAACCCCAGACGGGAGACTCTTGTCTGTGCATAATTTCCCCGTTTGTGGGATCTGTCAACTTAAGATGTAAATAACGCAAAACACTATAATGTTTACTGATTGAATTTATGTCAGATGCATTGTATAAGTAATATTGCCGAAAGCTTTTGTATACCGATGACGTAATTAAATGTAATCGTCCACAGTGTTAGATGTGGTGAGCGCTAGATCCCGACCCAGTCACGCAGTTTCCGACTTCTGCCGGTAGAGGGCGCCTCGCTAATTATATACAGCGTCATCATTTTTGGTGAACTGGCAGCACGTGGTCAGGTATTTTTGCTGTCACTGGTCGACGTTTTGACACTTTGCCTTCGAGTTTCAGAGTTGTTGTGCATTTGACGGCGACATTGTTCGAAAGAGCGACCAACTTTTCCCCCTGTTACGTGACCGTGTACCGTCGTACATCCATCACAAAGACAGAGCAAGATGCAGAGTCGAGAATGCACCAGGGTAATTCTACGAAAAGTGACCCCATTGCAGTCACAAGGATTCATGCAATAAATTTTAGATTTAAATCGCCGTATTTCGCAACAATTTCTGATTAAATACATTGTGGAATTAATATACACGTATGCTCTAGCTTTGTTGCTATGGAAAAAGCGATTTTCACATTTTTTTTCAATCTCTCGCGTCTACGGTACAGTAAAATCCCTTTGTCACAAGTGCATATGGTACAAAAACACATATATAAAAATATTAGATCTTGAGTATACACTTAAAAAATATACATAAATAATTGTTGTATACCGTTTACATATTCAACCCATGTTGTCAGATTTGATTCAACTTTATTAATATTTGCTATTTTTTACTTTTTCTTCATGTGACACCCATCGCGTCTTTACCGTCACAATAATTCAGTCGACAGATTTTATGCAAGGGACATAACTTTTATGAAGTTGCACGTGACCATTCAGCAGACGACGCGAGTTCCGTGGAACGTGGGAGCGGCCTTTTGTCCGAAATACCCCGTACATTTGGTAAATCTCCAGTGAAATATCTATATCAACAGAGTACATAATTATTTTGTCTTTACCGTTCGTTCCGCAAATGACATAACTTTGTAAATTAACGGCCAACAAACATTCTAATCCATAGCGCCAAACATACCCCAGAATTCGACCATCTTTTTATGCAGGTTTCAATACCCTCCTGGAACTGAATGAACTTTGAACTCTGATTTGTCTTTGCCATCACGTGTCTTTACCATCACCGTTTCGTCGTTTTCGCCGTAACGGCAAAGACATCGTGTGACGGTAAAGACAAATCGTTATGATGTTGATGTCATAAAGTGTTGAATAAATTAAAATTCAATTCAACAGTTATCGCCATAGCAACGGTCAGTCATTAGTTAACGCTATGTCAACGTAGATTTGCCTCCACGAAGTACGAGGCGAGATTACTTGTGGATAACAACTTCGCATTTATTAGATGATGACGTTTCGCTATAGAGGTATTAAGACCGTTTTCAAGCCTAATTATACTTTAGGTTTTTTACTTTAAATATATTGTGTTTCAATTTACTTACAGAATGAGATGACCTGGATTTGGCTGTTCGACGTATACCAATGTTAATTATTGACATCTCTCGATAAACTATTAAGATAACACGTGAGTAGTATATAAAGGTGATTTCGACGCTCTGGCGCCTCACTGCGCATGCTCAGAAAAAATAGGGCGGTCATGGGGCGGTGTGCGCAGGAGTGTTGTGCGCAGGTGTGACCTCACTTCCGGTGACGGCGCTGATGCGATCTGCCTCCGCGGACCGAAAGTAGTCCCAAATACGTGGGTTTTCGTGAGAATATTCGGCAATCTGTAGGGACCGGTAGTGGAACAATTGGGTCGAGTGAGGTATCAATATGAAGTATACGTGAGGGAGTATCCAACTGGCTGGGTGTGACGTGAAACTGACGTCATTCTGCGTATGCGCAGTAGAGAAAGGGTATGGAAATAGACGTTTGGGGGTCTAGGTGGGCCACTAGTGGGCCGATTGGGTCGAGTGAGATATCAATGTGAAGCATGCGTGAGGGAGCATCCAGCTGGACTAGTGTATCATCCAGGCGGATGCTCCCTCACGAGAGCTTCAAAATAAGACCTCATACGACACCATAGGATCATTAGGGGCTCACCTAGACCCCAAAACGTCTATTTCCATACCCTTTTCCCACAATTCCCTAGTCCAGGTGGATGCTCCCTCACGAATGCTTCACATTGATACCTCACTCGATCCAATCTGCCCACTATTGGCCCACCTAGACCCCAAAACGTCTATTTCCGTACCCTTTTCCCACAATTCCCTGTCTGCGCATGCGCAGAATGTTGACAACGAACGATACACTAGTCCAGGTGGATCCTCCCTCACGTATGCTTCACATTTATACCTCACTTGACCCAATCGGCCGACTAGTGGCCACCTAGACCCCAAAACGTCTATTTCCATACCCTTTCTATACTGCGCATGCGCAAAATGACGTCAGTTCCACGTCACACCCAGTCCGTTGGATACTCCCTCACGTATGCTTCATATTGATACCTCACTCGACCAAATCGGTCCACTAGCGGTCCCTACAGATTGCCGAACATTTTCACGAAAACCCACGTATTTGGGACTACTTTCGGTCTGCGGAGGCAGACCGCATCACCGCCAGACCGCATCACCACGGAGGAATACATACCCCCAAGGTCACGCCCGAGTCATCCAGACCGGAAGTGAGGTCATACCTGCGCACAACACTCCTGCGCACACCGCCCCATGACCGCCCCATTTTTTTCTGCGCATGCGCAGTGAGGCGCCAGAGCGTCAAAATCACCTTTATATACTACTCACGTGCAGTTAAAGCAGCATTTGGCTCTATAGTGGCTCCAGTTTCTGCATAATCACAATAGATTGTCTTTACCGTCACAGCTTGTCCACACCAGAACGTGCGAATCTTTACCGTCACGATATCAATTATAGTCTCAAAAGCGCAATTTCGACTTAACTTTTTAAAATTCTGTGTTGGGTTGAATCGTAGTCGAATGTTAAACATATTCAAGTTCCACGAAGCCATGAAAAGCTATACAACTGGCATAAAATGGCAATGGCGTCTGTCACACTTATGGCAAATTTCCTAATGGAAGTTATTCGAGCGGAAGATACATTTGAAAATGCATTTATATCTTGCATCAGCATATGTAACAAAAAAAGGCGTCGTCCGTATTTTACTGTTAAAGTACATTTTTTACTTTTGCTAAAATAAATATATATATTCGACAAAACAAAGTTCGTGACGGTAAAGACACACTTGATGGAGCTGTTGAAAATAATTTGTGAAATAAATTACTATAAAGCGAAATGAACACTGCCTGATGTTACAGACATGGCCTGACATATATATTTTAACATTTACAAAAGTTTGAAATACTTTCGAGATACAAAATTTTGGATATTCCCAAATGTCCAAATGGGTCACATTTCATAGAATTACCCAAATCCAGTTCATTCAGTTCAACATGCAGCCCCTACAAGATATTTTATAATACCCGGTACTGATTTCTATTAAATGTAGGGTCTGCCAGTTTAATGGGCAAAATCGTCTAACTGCCAGACCGGATAGCCAAGTTGACATGGCTTGGTTCGTTCCGTTACTACGCCATGATGCCTCTCAATGAACTTACATGTAAACTCCGGGATCACACGGCTCCGTGGGTCGTTCGGCTCTATCCGGCAATAAAACAACCTCTCCCAGCTCTATGTCCATTTGTTTTATCAAATTCGGCAAAGAATTTGATTGCCGTGAAGAGCTCATTCGTCTGCAATCAGTCTTCAAACATCAACGGTCGGTTGAATTCTCCGCCATTATCTTCATACGGCCGGTCACGTGGGCACGATATGTTGCTGATCACGTGACACGTACAAAGATAATGGCGGAGAATTCAACCGACCGTTGATGTTTGACGAATTTGCTGTGTGATCCCGGAGTTTACATGTAAGTTCATTGAGAGGCATCATGGCGTAGTAAAGGAACGAACGAAGCCATGTCAACTTGGCTACAGACCGGAATGTCCGGCAGCCAGAAAGAGGTACTTTGTACTTTATTTTCTACTTTATTTTCTGAGTGCTAACTTCCTCTCCTTCACATTTGTCGCTTTTATCAACTTTTCCAATGCTGATGATTAGCTGTACACAAGCCATTTTCTCAGACATTGCATAGTGATACAAAAGTAGGGTAATTTCCCTAATAATTCGATCACAGGAAGTTGACTTTTCAACT
>JAVTVY010044080.1:0-20373 GCA_036873755.1 Hanleya hanleyi | reverse complement strand
CGGAGCGTGGGAGCGTGCTTCCGCACTCGCGCAGACATCCTGTACAACTAATGCTAGAACCCACAACTCTGCCCTTTTTATCCACCTCACAGACAAAGTCAACCCTGCTGTGGTATTCATTCTTTTTATTATTCCCCATCATCAAACACACAGACCCCAGCTGGAGGCGCCACTGTGGATGTGTTACATTATTTTTGCATGTACACGTGGTGGGTCTCTCCGGGAAAGATGCCGGTCCGTAGTCGAAGGTGGTCGGGGGTGGCTTGCTTGAGGTCGAACAGCATATACCCGTGCTGAGGGGTTGTGGCATCTTTAAAGGCTTCCAACGCAAACGGTGTGCGGCCGGGATACATCTGTCTCGCCAGGTGCAGCAGTTGAGTGGTATCTCTCGGGTTTTTGAAGACCACCAGGTAGTGGGCATTTAAGCTGATATTCCGATGTTCTTTGTTTTTACTGAACAGATTCTGCACAATGTAGATGATGCTGAGCCGTCGATGATGGCTGCCTTTGGTAAAGAGTTGGGTGACCCGTGCATCCGTCTCCGCCATGAGATCATCCAAAACCACCAAGGTGCCGGGTTCCAAATCGGCCAGGTTGGGTAGGCCTTCCACGAACGTGATGTGGGGCATTGCTGCATACGCTTCCTGCCATTCTCCGTAACACCACACGACTCTGGCAATGGGTGGAGTGATCATGCTGTCGGCGTGTTGAAGGAGCTTCCTGACGAAGTGCGTTTTGCCGGAGCCCGTCGGTCCTGCGATGACGCAAGTGAAGGGATGCTGCCACCCAGGGTCCATGGTTTGAGGTCTATCCTTTGTCGTGGTAACCCGCTCTTGTAAATTTCGTACGAGTGAACTGGAATGGTGGTGGGTGCAACGTCGGTCGTCGTTGTCTGTTCACGTTCAGAGATGGTGCTGGGGGTGGGTACAACGTGGGTGGTCGGTTCACTGTGAGGGATGAAATCCGGTGGGTCTTGAGACGTAGTAGGTGTACTTGGTGTAAGTGTAGAGCTCGACGTGGCTTGTACGCGGGGTGTGGTGGTGGTGGTGACTGGGCTCGATACGACTGGTGCTCTCTGTAGACCCGTTTCACTGATGGCTGGTGTTCTCAGTTGGTTAAGTAACGTACTGACATAGGCTACGTCGTAAAACACACCTCCGTACAACACACTCAGCAGGGTTAGCAATAGCACCCCAAAGACCACTTGCGCTTTGTGCGTTTTGCGAGACGCTGTCTTCGGAGGCAGCTGCTGTTGGTCCATAGCACTGTGGTCGGACGTGGAATGAAGGAGGACGGCAGTGGTGTCTGGCTTATAGTCGTTTCACCTGGTTGGCAGCGACCCAGGAATTGAAGGAACTGGGCCAGCCTTGCCATTTTACGAAATGAAACAGTTTGCCACGTCGACGTTCCGTTTTCAAAATCTGCTCCACCGTGTAGTAGTCTTGCTGTGTTTTTACAACAGGCTGTAATTCCGTGTCGTAAAACGTCCCCAGCAACGTTTCCCCTTGGAGATCTTCCAGTTCATAGACTCGCCGCTGTCGGGGTAGGCGCCGTTTAATCAGGAAGTGCTCATCGCTCCAGTTGGGCAAGTAACTTTTCTCGAACTTGCCCTTGACTTTACTGATCCGTACAGGGTCCCCGACCTTGTACACCGCCTTCGTCGTTCGCTGCGATGGCCTGGGGTACAAGACACGCCGGACTTGGGCTTCATTGCGTTGGGTCACGGTAATGGGGGCTCTCTCTATACTTCGATGATAGGCTCGATTGTAACCCCTCACCAGTTTCGGGAGAACATCGATGTACCGCCTTGTATTCTTATAGGTGAAATATTTATACATGCGGCCTTTGAATGTCCTGTTGAACCTCTCCACCACGGAAGCCTTGGTCTCGTTGTACGTATGGAAGAAAAACACCTTCTGTTTCTTGAGAAAGGCTTGGAACGGTCTGTTGAGGAATTCCGTGCCTTCGTCGGTTTGCAAATACAAAGGTTTGCGCCCGGTCTTGAAGATGTCTTTGAACGCCGCTATGAGATTTGCCCCCGTTTTCGTCCGGATGGGTACCACCCACGCATACTTGGATAGGATATCGATGCACGTCAAGATATACCGATTCTCATCGTTGTGTTTGGCAAAGGCGCTCATATCCACCAAATCCGCTTGCCACTGGGCATCTATTCCTCCCACGATGACCCGGTTCCGTAGAAAATGGCGACGGACAGATCGATGTAAGGTATAGGTGTCTTGTCTTCTTAACCAATCTCGGACTTGGGCACGTTGTACCCCCTGGGGTTTGGCCGCTCGATAGAGAGCCGACAATGCACTATAGGCCGCCGGACTGTCGGGACTGTAGTATAAGTTATCCAACACCTTCTCCCAGCGCTTCATGGTGACAAAATGATGATGGACCCTGGCTCTATCGTTTATTTATAACGGGTATATCTTGGGCCGGAGTTTCTTTCTGATTTTCTTCGTGGACTTCCACAGTGGCCATGGTAAATGACCAGTCCAACTCGTCTGATGACCGCTTGATAAGCACTTCATCCACATCCACCACGGCATCTTCCAATGCAGACCATAGATCAGGGTGAAGGGTAAAATGCACTGTACCTCCATCTAGCCGAGCCAATTGAGCAAAGAAAGGGCCGCGTCGGATGTACACATCGTGACACAAGTGGATGAGGTCGCCGTCCAGTTCACCAGACAACACCCGTTTGAATTTGGTCCAGCCCTCCCGGGACAGACGAATGTGAGCCGGGCACGGTTGTGTAGGGTCCGTGTCTCCCACCACCTCCTCCATGATATCGACCTTATCCGCATACACGTGCAGGAAAACCTCGGGGTCAAGCTGAAATACGCCAGTACTATATGCTCCGTCATGGTCAGTACGTGAATGGTACCAGATTTCACTGTCTCTCGTATTTATAGGGAGAACCCCGTGAGATCAAAGGATCAGGTGGTCATGTCATTGGGCTGACTGAGTCTAGCGGGGTAATCAATGGCATCGTCGTCGGGTTCATGTAGTTGTTCATGGGGTTCAGCCGCCGCGTCTTCCATAGCACGAACCCACGCTAATTGGTCGGGTGATCGGTCGTCCGGTGTAAATAACTGGTCCACAATAGGCACTATTTTCTCCAAGGCTGACCACACAGAGGAAGTTAGGCTGATACTTCGCGTAGGCTCTTGGTAGGGACCCAGACGTATGTGGACGGGTGGTACGGAATATACGTAGATGGCGTTGTCCAGGTGGATGAGGTCTCCGTCCAACTCACCGCTCAACACCCGTTTAAACTTAGTCCACCCATCACGCTGTAGTGTCACCGGATTCGATAGCCTCTCAGCGGGCGTCCAGTAAATAGCTTGATCGTCTTTCACCAGTGTGACTTTATCTTGATAAATGTATAACCTCACACTGGGTGTAAGAGGCAGGATGGCGCGTAGTGACATGCTTGCTGTAAATGTCGAAGGGAGAATGACACACACTCTGTCTCATCCCCTGTATTTATAGTGTCAATACCACAGCGCCAGGGTGAATAGGGCACAGACTAGTATGAGGCCAACCAGCCGGCGCTGGTTCCGGCGTGAGCGCTCCTGGTCCATAGCGCGAGCATCAAGGATGGCTGTCATAGTCCAGTAGTGGTGAGTGATGGCACGCCTCTCCATCGAGTGCACTCTGTGGAGGACCGCTTCTGTGAACTCGTTCAGGATCTGGCGTCGTCCCTCGTTGTCGTCGCCATCTGCAAACATGGACCGGACCACTGCTCGGTAACCCGTGAATGAATTCACCACGGTGGCATACTGTAAAATGCGAGTCGCATGGGGCTGGATCTCCGCCATGGCTCTGTAGAAATGAAGGTGTGGATCCAGAGGGACATGTTTTATAGACCAGATGTAGCTCTACGGGTGTAGTCCGTGATACGTACTATTCTGATGGGTTAGTCCAAAAAAAAGGGAGCAACAACAACAACAACAACAACACAGATTACAGATCAATCCTTTTTCCAGGTCACGCCCGATTCACGCAGACCGGAAGTGACGTCATACACCTGCGCACAACCGTGATGAAAAAAAAATGGATATGACCTTGAACTGATCACGTGACCTCCCCGTGATGACAAATACCCAGAACCAAGTGAGTACATGCATCCCATAGTCCCAGGTCACGCCCGATTCACGCAGACCGGAAGTGACGTCATACACCTGCGCACAACCGTGATGGAAAAAACCCAGAACCAAGTCAGTACATGCATTCCATACAGGCAGACGAGGTCAAAATACTCGCTTCTGATTGGCTGGTCAGTCCCACCACCCACAACCGCCATCTTGTCCCACCACCCACAGCCGCCATCTTGTCCCACCACCCACAGCCGCCATCTTGTCCCACCACCCACAACCGCCATCTTGTCCCACCACCCACAACCGCCATCTTGTCCCACCACCCACAACCGCCATCTTGTCCCACCACCCACAACCGCCATCTTGTCCCACCACCCACAACCGCCATCTTGTCCCACCACCCACACCGCCATCTTGTCCCACCACCCACAGCCGCCATCTTGTCCCACCACCCACAGCCGCCATCTTGTCCCACCACGCCACATGCCGCCATCTTGTCCACCACCCACAGCCGCCATCTTGTCCCACCACCCACAGCCGCCATCTTGTCCCACCACCCACAACCGCCATCTTGTCCCACCACCCACAGCCGCCATCTTGTCCCACCACCCACAGCCGCCATCTTGTCCCACCACCCACAGCCGCCATCTTGTCCCACCACCCACAGCCGCCATCTTGTCCCACCACCCACACGCCGCCATCTTGTCCCACCACCCACACGCCGCCATCTTGTCCCACCACCCACAGCCGCCATCTTGTCCCACCACCCACAGCCGCCATCTTGTCCCACCACCCACAGCCGCCATCTTGTCCCACCACCCACACGCCGCCATCTTGTCCCACCACCCACACGCCGCCATCTTGTCCCACCACCCACAGCCGCCATCTTGTCCCACCACCCACAGCCGCCATCTTGTCCCACCACCCACAGCCGCCATCTTGTCCCACCACCCACCATCCACGCATGCGCACACCACCCATTGTGACGTCACCCCAGGTTCTGCGCATGCGCAGTGAAGCGCTATCTCATCTACTTGCTCGCTGTATACTACTGCCTAGCCATGTTGGACTGGGTTTCGTATTGATCTATATCATATGGTGTTCTATTCGGGCCAAGTTTGCGTCGCGTGGCGACTTTTAGAAACTCGCCACTCGCCACGCGCCGTGGACCTCGCCGGCGCGCGGCGACTGGCGACTTTATGCTATCTCTTAACCTGCAAAAACTCGCCAGTCGCCACCCGCCGTAAAACACGGCGAGTTTCGCTCTATCTCTTAACCTGGAAAAACTCGCCGCGCGCCACTCGCCGGATGAACCACGGCGGACGGCGACTGGCGACTTTTGATTGTAGTGAAACTGGCCACTCGCCACGCGCCGTGGACATCTCCGGCGCGCGGCGACTGGCGACTTTCTGCTATCTCTTAACCTGCAAAAACTCGCCAGTCGCCATCCGCCGTAAAACACGGCGAGTTTCGCTCTATCTCTTAACCTGGAAAAACTCGCCGCGCGCCACTCGCCGGACAAACCACGGCGCGCGGCGACTGGCGACTTTTGACTTCGAGAATTCTCAGGACTTTTTCTCAAGTGCGCATGCCCGAGGAGCATCAATTATGCAGTTCCTATATCATAAATCACAGTCGCGATCTCATAGAATTTGAGGAAGTAAAAGAAATATGGAAACTGTTGAAAGAAATACGTCTTTTCATCTTTAAAAATAGGGTCTTGATAGTTTGTAGGGTTTGTGATACAGGAAATATCAACCCAACAAAGAGCCGCTCTATGGATTAAAACAGCAATAAAGGATCTTTTATACAAAGATATCGCCCGTTTTTCACATAAAACTTACGAAGAGAGAAATTCAATCATCCAGAGAAAATGTTAGCATTTTTTCTTACTTTTTTAATCAATATGACGATGACGCTCTAATCGCTTTCTTAATATTTCATACAGCATATTAGTTGACGTTGCTTTTATCTTGTAAAACAAAATTCTCGCGTCGAGTGCTTTATTGTATCTTAAATAAGGAACAATTTCAAAGCGATTCATTCTGAATTGAAAACGATATGCTGTTTTATAAATATATATAGGCACTTATATGAAAAAAAGACTAAAAAAACGATTGAAAATGTTGTCTTGGTGTTAACTTTTTAAAATATACCGGCAGATAATAACGAGAGTAGGCCTATGCAAGTTCTGCACAGAAACGGATAACGAGTATTTTAATAAAACGATATCTGCACATTTGACAAAATCAGATTGCCCTATATGCGTATTGCATTAAAAAGAACTTGTTTCAAAAAACAACTATATTAATTATTACAGCTAGCTTACATCTTCAAAATTAGTCACATAGCATCAGATGTAGCTGGAGAGTTCATTCATTAGAAATTATGTATTTTTATGCACGAGGAAGAGATTTAAAATTAAATTAAATGACAGCATGTTTCGAACAAAATATTCCGATAATTGATGCTCCCCGGGCATGCGCACTTGAGAAAAAGTCCTGAGAATTCCAGAAGTCAAAAGTCGCCAGTCGCCGCGCGCCGTGGTTCATCCGGCGAGTGGCGCGCGGCGAGTTTTTCCAGGTTAAGAGATAGAGCGAAACTCGCCGTGTTTTACGGCGGGTGGCGACTGGCGAGTTTTTGCAGGTTAAGAGATAGCAGAAAGTCGCCAGTCGCCGCGCGCCGGAGAGGTCCACGGCGTGTGGCGAGTGGCGAGTTTCACTACAGTCAAAAGTCGCCAGTCGCCGTGCGCCGTGGTTCATCCGGCGAGTGGCGCGCGGCGAGTTTTTGCAGGTTAAAAGATAGAGCGAAACTCGCCGTGTTTTACGGCGGGTGGCGACTGGCGAGTTTTTGTAGGTTAAGAGATAGCAAAAAGTCGCCAGTCGCCGCGCGCCGGAGAGGTCCACGGCGCGTGGCGAGTGGCGAGTTTCTAAAAGTCGCCACGCGACGCAAACTTGGCCCAAATAGAACACCATAATATCAAGTTCTTCACAGTCACAAGCTACTGTTATCACTACTCCTTGATTTTTGCCTGGTCATGTTCATATCTCACAAGTTGTTTGAGTGTTATTGTGTCCAGTCCTTAATGGACATGTAAATTGTTTTTATGATACAATAAAGTTGAATTGAATTGAACGACTTGCCGTAGGCAATGAGTTAAGTAACTTTTGGCAGCAATTAATATAAACAATGTACATGTATGTGTGTAACGGCACAATCTATAATTAGTGGAGGAAGGAAGTAAACTGGATAACAATGTTCACTAGAACTTTGGCTAAATACTACTTCAGTTACATACGGAAAAAAAATGAATAAGAAAAACTTCATGTATAAGGTATATCGTTGATACAGATGGTACATATCAATTTGCATTGTGGCTATAATTAGATCAATAGTTATAAATAGGCAAAATGTTGGTTAGGCTTTACTCTCGTTAAATGTCCTAGGCCAATATTCCACATAAAGATAGCTTTTTTTTTACAAACTTAGGTACATATCATATACTAGTTTGTATTGCCTGTATTGCTCCCTCATATTTTCACAGAAAGGCCGGCATACAAGTAATGGTTCTCGTCGCCAACTGCATTGATTGTTGTCACAGAGTTCACATAGTCTTTCTTCAAGTATTTTATTATTCAACGCCCGGTAATAATGCGCATCTTTCAAGTTATGACGTTACATCGCCTGAGTGACGACCCTTTGCGCAGCGACAACGTCCTCTGGCGAAACGATAGGGCCAATCCCCTATCCTTTAACATAGCGGGGTGTAAAGATTACTTAATTCAAGGACTATTTCAGTTGTGAAACATCGAGTTACGCTTTGATGGCCTTGATAAAGGAGTATTATTGTGAGAGAAATAACATTGCGCTACCCCAAATATTATGGGGTTTCGCCAAATGACGGTGTCAGTGCGCAAAGGGGGTTCACTCAGACGACGTAACGTCATAACTCGAAACATGCGTATTGGAAGTCTATACTCTCTAAAACATTTTGAGTGAAATTCACTCAAGTTTGAGTGGAAATTCATACCACTCAAGTATTTGAGTAAAATATTTCACTCAAGTTGAGTGAAATTTGACTCAAGTAATTGAGTGAATGTTACTTCACTCAAACTTGAGTGATTTTGTCCACCACTTGAGCGATTTATTAACCCAAACTTGAGCGGAATCCACCCAACTAGGTAACTTGACATGAAGTCGTGCCTAAAACAAAACTAAATCACGACTAAATCCAAGACAGAATCGCATTCCAAAGCGTTCCAACGGCCCTGTGAAGCCGGTATCTGTAATGTCGGTGCCTTGATTCCCATGTATGGCTAAACTAAGACAATGAAAGAAACAATTTCCATCATCAGGGATACATGAATAGTGTTGCACTGAAATATATATTGCATCCATTAATTTCAGTTCAGATTGTTTTACGCTTTTTCTGGCATAAGAATGATCCCAAACATTGGTTTGTTGTGTCTTTACATAGTTGTGATCTATTGTAAAAATATCAATGACAACTGAGAATGAGGAAGAAAATAACCGGATTACAAAAAGTAATTGAAAAAGATAAAATTAAAAATTTTATGTAAGGGGAGTAAATCCAATGTTTTATGTAGAGTTAATTCCCCTAGCTGTAAGTTTCACTTTCGGCTGGAGTTGCAAATTATGCACATTCAGTTTGAGTGTTGCAGCATAAGGCAGTTGAACTACTAATACTATTCCTAGGTTATGAAAGTAACGACAGTAGTAAAATGATGTCAACACTTATTTGTGCAGCAAATTTTAACAAACCTCTGCTGAAATCAACCCTTTGTTGAGCCGAAATATTGGAAAAGTTGCAGTCTTGATGACCGCTGGTGTGTTGACAGTCCGAAGCGTATGACGTTGGTGTTATGAATATTCTTTCTAGCAGACGACAAGACTTTCTTGACTCGTACAAATTGAATATTTATTGTACTGAACACCCTAGACAGGGCAGAGTACATGTAGAACACGAAAGAAGCAGCATCAGCTTCGAACAATCAAATGTTCGCCCCATACAAATGCAGGCGAGGTATGAACTTTATCGTAGACTCGTACCTTGCCATTGACCAGCACGGAGATCTGATTTCCGTTTGAGCAAGGGGAAGGTACGAGTCTAAACTTTATCGCTGATGTTGGGATTTCACAATGAATACTTGGAGGTTTTATTTGGAGTTATTGTTTATTCTTGTTTACTGGACTTATTGATTCATAAAGAAATCACGTGTGCGTATGATTTCCAGATTTACAGAGAAAATCGTACCTCCCGTCATGCATCAAATCACAGAATTCAAGATGGAACCCACCATGAAACCGGAAGTTAGTCAATTCGGTAACAAACTTTTCAATCGCTAAGGTAGTAAGAGTACAGATCTCATTTGGACACACACTCTATCTAAGAATGCGAACGCTTCGCGTTCGCATATGATAGAACCAGAAACGTCAAAATGGACTACATGGCTGGATTGTGAGTGTGGACTTTTAACTGTAAGCAGAAATCAACTAGTCAGGGCTGTTAGGGATTATTTTGTTCACATGCGTCCAAAAGCACCAAATTTGGCCCATATGCCGCCCATACCATACTATTTCGATTTTTGACTAAAAAATGTTGGCGAAATTCAATGTGGTCGCCACCCGGTTTAGAGATCAATCGTAGTTAAATAACTAAAAGGGTTAGAAATATGAATAATACCACTTTTGAGTGGTTTTGGAGGTCGGGGAATCTGATTGTGATCTTATTTCAACGATTTGAGGTCAAGGTCACCATAAAGGTCATTTTGGCGACAAATTCGCCATTATCAGTGGTTTTTGGGCAAGATATATAAACTGCCTCATTCTATTGGTTTCCGGGGTTGAGTAACCCGAATCAGGCCTTATTTTGGCGATTCAGGGCAATATTTCATTTGAGAGTCGCGATAGAGGTCATCCGAACCAGAGGTCAATTGTAGGTAAAACACCAAAAGGGCAATCGGAGAATCCGATTCTGATCTGATTTTGAAGATTTGAGGTTACCCCATTTTGGATCAAAGGTCAAAGATCAACAGTTTCCACTAAGAACAATCGAATGAAGATTATTCAGATACAAATTTTATTAAAATACTTCGGAGATGGCATCTGCTAACAAAATGCTATAACTATGCCGCTACGCCGCTATGTGTATTTAAATGTTCGAAATACAATACAAAGACCCCCCCCCCCCCAAACCAGATTTATTTTGTGAACATGACGGGAATAAACGATGCGAGTAGTGGGAAAATGAGCCAGGTACACAGGGGCGTCGTTAGGGGGGGGGGGGTCGTCAGGTGCGAACAACCCCTCCTTGGACGCGCCAAAAAAAAAAAACAGAAGAAAAAGAAGAAGAAAGAAAAAAAAACAGGAAAAAAAAGCAAAAGGGAAAGGAATAAAAATGTCCGTCTCCAGGCTCGTAAGCATGCTCCGTTCCAGCAGTGACGCGTCAGTTCGCTCAGCAATGGGTTTACCACGACTTTCCGTTTTATGGTCATAAAGTAGATTATGAAAGAGCTGTAGCTCTGTTCATGAGACTCCATCCTCGACGGATACAGCAGGGGAACCCTCGACGGATAAAGCAGGCGAATTTACTATTCAATTAATCATTAACTCTAACTCGTGTGTTTTTTTTCCTTCTGCTCGATGCGTGTGGTTTTGAGAATGAAGCATCGGCAGCCTCGGTCTACCGTTGGCGAAGTGCAAAACGGGCAATAAACTGAAAGCTGTATATGTATAAGCTTTGCTGAAGGCTATACTACATTCGTGATCTTTCATTTCCGGAAAATATATCAGTTTAATTTTTTTTCTAGTCAGTATTTCACCATGGCCACGCTTTAATGAGTGATATTAGTTTCAATTTTCTAGTCAGTATTTCACCATGGCCACGAGATATAGTCCATGATACACAGTTTGATATTCTACACAATAGTATTGTGATATTTTCAGCAAAAGTTTAATGTTCACAGTCATGAAATGACATATGGATCGGAAAGTGATATGATGATGTTTAGTTTTAATCATTTCTGATTTAGGGGGGCCCGAATATCTTTTGGCCACCCACTTTTCAGCATCCCTAACTGACCATGTCCCCACATAAAAATTACAGATAGAATGCCAGGGCGTGTAGTGATGTGTTATAAGCCCGTTTTGTTTGGGTCAAACCAGGAAGTCAAATGGAGTCCGGCATATTCTTCAATATCGATGCGGGTTTATGCGAAACAAATGTGAAAATAGAAACATAAATCTATATACATTGTGTTCAGATTTGTTTCCGGGAAAGCGGGTAAAACGCATCTCCGGCAACCGGAGACCCCGGAGCTTCCGGGGCCTAGGCGGCCCCTGGACCCTCACCTGTCAGGCTGTGAGGATCGCTCATTTTAGCTTTGTGTAAATGAATCGCTGTCATATTGGTTCTAATGTTCCATGATGTAAAGTTAATCGTTTTTTTATGTGTTTTTTTTATGTGATAAATATAACTAAAAAGTCAAATGGATTCAGGCATGAAATATGATTTTTTTCAATTTCGACGAGTGCTTATAAATGCGAAACATACGTGAAAATATAGAACCATAAATCTGCATACATACGTTCGAATTTATTTCTGGGAAAACGCTTAGAACGCGTCTCTGGAGATCTGGAACTTCGGAGCTCCCGGGGCCTAAACGGCTCGTGGCCCTTCTATTCGCCTGTTGGGCTGTGAGGATTTTCTTGTTTTATCTTTGTGTGAATGAATCGTATCTGTAGGCATATTGGTTTCCCTCCCAAGAACTATAAGTCATCGTTTTGTATGTTTTAAATATAACTAGAACGTCAAATGGATGAAGGCATGAGGTGCGCTGTTTTCAATATCGATGCATGCTTATAATTGCGAGAAAAAAAATCGTGAAAATAGAATCATAAATGTGCATGCAGTATGATCAGTTTTATTTCCGGGGAAACGTTCAGAACGCATCTCCGGCAATCTAGGAACCCGGAGCCCCGCCTGTTGGGCTGTGATAGTGGTCCCCCACTTTCAATTACGTTCCGACACCACTGCGTTAGCCTACGAGGTATATCGGCCCAAAGCATTATTATTATGTTTTCAAGATGACAAGAGAATAAAATATAATACTGATATTTGACAAATGACGTGTTAGTTTAATTGTTGGAAATCGCTCAGAATGCATCTCAAGCCATCTAAGGTCCCAGAGCTGTATAATATAACCCTAAATCGGCATACATTATGTTCAGATTTAATTCCGGGAAAACGCTTAGAACGCATCTCCGGCGATCTAGGACCCCGGAGCTTCCGGGGCCTAGGCGGCCCCTGGACCCTCGCATAAAGTGCTATGATAATCGACCCCCCTTTCAAAAATCCTAGCGACGCCCATGGGTATATAGCATGAGCAAGAGCAAGTGTGACTTCATTACGCAGCCAGAGCACTACCAGCACGTCGACAGCGCGCCACCATTATGAACAAGCGTTATATTCGAGGTATCGCCTGATTAAATTCTTTACAAATTATATCTACGTCATCAAACATGACGGTTTCAGGGTGAGTGAGTGAGTGAATATGATTTAACGTCGCTTTCAACACTATTTCAGTCATATCGCGACGTTTGGTTTCTATTCTTATTCACACACACAAACCACACGGGTTGTGTACTATTTCTTTTCACCCCCGGGAACCCCACGAGTGTCTCAGTTAGCCCATTAGAACCACGGATGGTCCACCTCTACACCAAAGCGTTCACTCACAATCCTGATTCTGATTGGTCGTAAATATGGCGCATAATCTCTGAAAACTACTGTGTACAAATATACACATCCACATTGAATTGTATACCACTGGTACAAATTTTATGTGGATGTGCATTTTTACTACAGCACTGTATCATCCACAGTGGTATTACAGAGTACATGTAGGTGACTCTTGTTACGTTGAACGTGAAGTTTCCGACTACTTGCGTTTTGCATTGCAAAATTGAGGCCAATTGTCAAGGAGACACAGAAATCAGGAAATTATTATATATTGAGTTGGCCCCCAATATAAGGGGATTCTTGAAAACATCATCTGCGCTATCATTCCAGTTTAGCGATGTGGATTGTCATCAAACTTCAGAAGTACCCCAAGGTCATGGCAAATAAACATATTGTCACTGTGGATTAAAATATGAAAGTCATTGAAGATGCGTACGCGATCTTTTGGGCAACAAGACCGATCAACAGATCCAGGTCGATGACTACCATCCACTCATTGAAACACAAAAGACTATGCAAATTGTTTCTAAATGACATGCAAATCTGGCTCTTGCTTGCTCTGAAACCAGAATACTGATGATCAGCAATAATGATTAAGGAACCGTGTATACCACAGAGACTGATTTCCAACATTAGGTTTAGCCGACTGCTCATGATAAAATTTTCTATTTCCAGGTAACAAAGAACCTTACCAAAAGAAAGTTCAGTTGGATTTCTGGATATGTCTCGTCACCATGGCAACCGGGCTCCTTCTCTGATCCTCTACTACCGGAACGGTATCCACGGTGACATCGTTATGAAAGACGTATGTGTGCCAAAAGACGGATCCGCTCTCTGTACGTACTACTGTTGCTTTTGCTGGAACGGTGGACAAAATGGCGGCGGTTACTGTGGAATACAAGACCATCCAAAGGGGAAGAATTACGTGTTCTCTATCTGGGATCCAACTCGCAACGATGAGGCGATCACTCCGGTGTATACGGGTCCCGGAACACAGATAAATAGATTTGGCGGCGAAGGAACCGGTCTGAAGTCGATGAACTTCGAGCTAGGATGGAATCCCGATTGCTGGTACACCTTGGTGGCTAGAAGATGGGGTCACAACGGCCATACCAGATTCGGTTTCTGGGTTCACGACCAAACTGGGGGGAAGTGGACGCATGTTGTCACGCTAGATTACCCAGAGCCGGGTATTTCTTTCAGGTCGATCTCTAGTTTCATGGAGGATTGGAAGGGTCACGGACACATGGTTCGTTCTGTGAAGTTCAAAGACGGGAGAAAAAGAACAATGGATGGCACTTGGATTTCTCTGCGTTCTGCCAAGTTTTGGGTGAACCAGGCAGACCCGTGCAGGAATTACAATCATAACTTCAACGCTCGTGCAGATTCGGATGGTTACTTCATGCAGAGTGGGCACACTACGGAACCAGAAGCAGGTCTAGGGAGGTCTGAGATACTGAATTGTGATTGTCCTGAGGGTCGGGAGCATCACCACTCGCCTTCGCAGCCGGCCATTTCTTTCTCCATTGCAGACATCACAAGACGACGCGTAGCTTGGCGTGTACCCGAAAGCAGCACGCCGCAGTTCCGGTTAACCATCACAACTGGCGACAACTTCTTGGTGTCAGAGGTCGGCCCAGAGATCAGGGAATATGAGATCAACTTGCCTGTTGGAACCACTGTGACGGTTACCCTAGAGGACATTCTTGGAAGGGAGGAATCTAGAATTGCACAAGTCAACTAAACCTCGACCTCCTCCACCTAACTTTCAGTTCTTTAAACTAGGTCCATTCTGGCGATGACGATTTTGCTGAGGATGTGAAATAGACTATTTAAATTCATTTGTTTCTTGTAATTGTTCTGACTATTAAATTTGGGATTCCGCGTTGGTGGGCTAGCCATATTTTTTAACTCTGGCACACAATTCATTCTTTTTGATGTGTATGATGTATTAATTTATCAAAATAAGAAAATATTTCAATAGCTTGAACGAAAAATGGTCAGCTTAGCTGAAATCTGCATTCCATTTCAAATCACAAGCGAGGAAAGAATATATCAGTTGTTTTTCAAGACACAATGTGACATATTCTTCAGTAAGTAGACCCAACAGTGTCCTCAATTTCTGTAATTTTTATACAACTGGTGGTGGGCGATTCCAGCACTATTTTCCTCTGAAATCATTCCGAACATCCACTTTATGACGATATACCCGAATTCACTGACCGATCAGCTGCGTTTTGATGTATGGTAGTTTTGATTCCAGTTTGAAGATTTTCTCTCACCAGTATATAAAAGAAACTACTTGAGAATTGTGTATGTAAAAATGAGTATTTTTATGGATATTTTGAATTCCACTGCCTAAATGTCATCACGAAAAAGGTGAAGAGTATATATGCTTAATAAATACATATATATCACGTCTGTGTCATACTGTGGATCTATTCTTCGGGATTGGATGTTTCATTAGTTATATGAATTGTTCGATTTTTTAGTAGAGGATCGATATATCATCTGTCTGTAACAAAAGAGAGTTATAGTTGGTAACTGGTATTTTTCAATGCCCCAATTTGCCCTCTAATAGGTTTAACTAACATTTATTTTCAGGAGTGCACCACAAAATCGAACAAGAGCCCAAGGGGCTTCAATATACGCCCATCTATCTGGAATTACACTGGTGAGAATTTCAAAGTTGTTTAATGGCCTTGATCCCAATTGGTATCTAGCAATCCAGAGAACGGTCTACGATTTTGTGCTTCTGAGAATGTATCACATCTTATATTGAATGATGAACTAAAATGGTCTGAACTCTTGGTGACTAGGTGACCTTGAAACAAGAGCCGAGAGCTCACATATCCCACACTGAAATCGACAATAGTCAAACACAAGAAAATAGTAGTTCCCCTTTAAATGAATTCCTTTCAGGTGAGGAAATTGTTCATGAAGTAAGAAAAATGTGAAGAAAGTGATGAAGTAAACCTTTGTTCTTGAGTTAACAAACAAGGTATAAGTTCATAAAGGACCCTCTCCTCGTTAAATTAGTAAATGTACGGTTTTTATTTCACAACAGTTTAACTGAATGTAGCTGTTTCTTACATGTATCAAACATAGGAGACAACTCCACAGGACAAATGCCATATACATGTAGGGGACACAACTCTGAATATTCCAACCTAACGCATATAGGTAGCTAAACTTTGGGGGGACTGTGACATTGACCTTTGACAAATTGATCTCAAAATGAATATGGCTCCTCTTTGCCATGCGAGTAAGGTATGTATACCCAAAGTTTGGTACCAATCCATACCTTGAAACCAGAGATATCGCATGGACAACAAATGTTAATGAATGACTGGGCAGAACGCAATATCGCATTACTCTTCGACAGGCATATGAAAATGATTCTTTTAATGATTTCTTGATTTGGAAGACACAATGACCTTGACCTTTGACCTGAATTTTGGTACATGACACATCGTCTTCCCTTAACAATTTCAAAATTTTGCGGGTCACCCTGACCTTAACCTTCGGCCTTGACCTACATTTGGTATGTGACACATCATGTCCCCCTAATATATCTACTGACACAAAAAAGTAAATTTCAAAAAAATCTCTTGATTCTGGGGTCACAGTGACCTTGACCTTAACCTGGACCTAAATTTTGGTCAATGGACACACAAAATCATGATTTTTAACAATTCCATGATTTTGGGGTCACAGTGACCTTGACCTTTGACCTTGACCTACATTTTGGTATGTGACACATCGTGTCCCCCTAATGTATCTATTGACACAAAAAAAAAGTTATTTTTAATAATTTCCTAATTTTGGGGACAGTGACCTTTAACCTTCGACCTTGACTCAATGTTTGGTATGCAACACTTCATTTCCCCCTATTGAATCCACTCACAAAAAAATAGAAATTTTTCTTTTTTCCTAATTTTTCGGTACCACTGACCTTTGAGCTTGACCTACATTTGGTATGCAACACATCGTTTCCCCCTAGGGCATCAACTCACCAAAAGTTAGAACTGTAGATAAAAAACTATCAATGATCAATCATTTCCTGATTTTAGGCAAGTGACCTTTGACCTCTGATCTCGACCTGAATTTCGGTACGCGACACATCGTCTCCACCTGATGTATCCACTCACAAAAAAAATTGCAACTGTGGATAGAAAACATTCAGAGATATAGACCGGACACGAACACTTCAGTGATTTCCTGTTTTTCAGGCCAGTGACCTTTGACCTCTGACCTCGACCTTCATTTTTGTACGCGACACATCGTCTCCCCATAAGGTATCCACTCACCAAAAATTGGAATTGTGAATAGAAAAGTGTTCCAGATAGTGACCGGACACGGGGGACGGACGGACGGAAACCGCCATCACATAATACGGCGGGCGTATAAAAATAAGGCCTTTTTCCCCTCTATTATGAATGCTGTGGTAATATGTGTGAAACTCGTGTGAAATATTCCAGTGGGACCTGCACATGGCGTACACATCTCGCCTAGTAGCATTTGCTAGATCCTGTGTTAAATGTGACTATTTTAATCAATGTCACAAAACATTGTTGCAGAAACTTATAAAACAGGGCAGTAGTAGGGTCTACCCTTATCCACTCCCATTTTTTCGGGGAGGTAACTCTTGCATCCACCAGGGGGCGCTGTTTCCAGGTTAAAGGTATAGGGGACGCCACATCGCCTTTTACCTCTGTGGCGCCTGTGGCGTTAGGGGGCGCCACCAGCTCAAGGTCACGTGGAGGTCAAAAGTAGTTCCGGCAACCTTTGTATTCCTCCGCGGTCTGGTGGTAATGCCGTCACTTCCGCGGACAGAACGTAGTCCCATGTCAACCAAGTGTCTTCCAATGTTAATGTATATGGGGAATGCCTAAAAAGAGTATGGGAATAGACGTTTTGTGCCCGGGGTGGGTCCCTAGTGGACCGAATGGGTCGAGTGAGGTGTCAAAGTGAAGCGCTCCTCTAGGGCCATTCAGTCATGGGTGGGTGCATGTAAAATTAGGATTTTTTCTCGAAACTATAAAAAGCGGAACACGGACTTTACCCCTAAACTAGGGGAAACCCCCTATCAACTCTAGCCAAAAGGGCTAATATCGGTCTCCGGGCTTATCGGGGCCTGCCTATCAAGTCAATGGGGTGGGTGCATGTAAAATTAGGATTTTTTCCCGAAACTATAAAAAGCGGAACACGGACTTTACCCCTAAAATAGAAGAAAACCCCTATCAACTCTAGTCAAAAGGGCTAATATCGGTCCCCGGGCTAATTGGGGCCTGCCTATCAAGTCAATGGGGTGGGTGCATGTAAAATTAGGATTTTTTCCCGAAACTATAAAAAGCGGAATACGGACTTTACCCCTAAACTAGGGGAAAACCCCTATCAACTCTAGTCAAAAGGGCTAATACCGGTCCCCGGGCTTATTGGGACCTGCCTATCAAGTCAATGGGGTGGGTGCATGTAAAATTAGGATTTTTTCCCGAAACTATAAAAAGCGGAACACGGACTTTACCCCTACAATAGGGGTCTGTATTATACAATAAAAGGGAGAAAATGCCTGTATGGGGTTTGGGGATGGTCATTTTTTTTTCGTGGGCTTTACTATGGCTTGTGGGGTCGCGTTTTTCTCGTCTCGCCAAGAAAATGACAATGGGAAGGGTCCCGGAGCGAATCGGTGAAATTTTGGGAAAAAGTCACCGAGGTCTGTATATAGGCCCATAGGCTGGCCATGGGGGGTATAGGTCCAACCTGGGAAATTCACACACGTTCATTGTGATATGGGTTGCTTGGATTTGTTTTTCACGTCTCGTCATTTAGAACACGATGGGAAGGGTCCCGGAGCGAAACGGTGAATTTTTTGGAAAAAGGCCTGGGTAGGCCCATAGGCCTATACTGCATGGCTATGGGTGTATAGGTCCACACGGGGTGAACGTTTTGGGATCTAGGTGGGCCACTAATGGTCCGATGGGGTCGAGTGAGGTATCAATGTGAAGCCTATGTGAGGGGGCAACCGATGGGATGGATGTGGGGTAGGAATATCGTCATTCTGCGCATGCGCAATAGACAAAGTGTATGGAAATAGACGTTTGGGATCTAGGGGAGCCACTAGTGGGCCGATTGGATCGAGTGAGGTATCAATGTGAAGCCTATGTGAGGGGGCATCTGATGGGGTGAGTGCGGGGTTGAAATATCGTCAATCTGCGCATGCGCAGTGGACAAAGGGTATGGAAATAGACGTTTTGGGGTCTAGGTGGGCCACTACTGGGCCGATGGGATCGAGTGAGGTATCCATGTGAAGCCTATGTGAGGGGGCTAGACTAGGGTGTCGTTTCCATTCTGCTGCGCAGGTCATGTGGGTTGTGACATCACTTCCGGGTTTCACCTCCAAACCCAGAAGAGTTCCAATTTTCCCCTTAGACGTCCGGATGTTCAACCTCCGGGGTTTTTCCAGGCCCGGCCCGGCCTGCCCCGGCCGCAGCGCGCGCGCGCGGGTTCTCCGGCCGCACGCGCGCGCGCGCGTCATCACCGGCAGTGCGCGGATGAATGTCGGGTCAAAAGGTCAAAGGTCACATCCAGGTCAAAAGGTCCAAGGTCTCCCTCTCGGCAAGGTTCGGATACAATGTTGCGGCATCGATATACAGAGCTTGAACCCCAAAAGTGGATTGTAAATTAACCTGGGAAGGATGGGCAGTTCCATTTGGACCAATCAGCGGTCGAGAAAAAGAGCCAATGAGCGATCGATAAAAGAACCAATGGAGGGGTACTAGAATTTCGTTCACGTCTGCGCCTACATCCGGGTACTGGGATGCTTTCGCCTACGTCCGCGCCTACATCCGGGTTCTTGTACACCCGGGTATTGTTTTCTGGACATGGATGGGTTACCTTTGGCTCCATTCTAGGCCACTGATTGGCTAATACGGTGTTCAAAGCCAGTTTCATGCATTATCCTCATATAGAAAGCACACAAGACAGGGTTTTTTGGTGAAATCTCATTTTGTTTTTTATTCAGTAACAACAACAACGTGAGAACAACCACGTGAAAATTGAAGCCCAGAACAGGGGGGCTTGTACATTGAAAGAACTGAAGCCCAGAACAGGGGGCTTGTACATTGAAAGAACTGAAGCCCAGAACAGGGGGCTTGTAAACTTAAGCCCAGAACAGCGGGCTTGTGTACATTGAAAGAACTTAAGCCCAGAACGGGGCTTGTACATAGAAATGGTGGGCGGCCCAGTCATATACGAGTACATCGCGGTCCTCGGCCTTGGGGTACTCGTCAAACATCTGTACGATGGTAGATAAGGGTCTTCCCCGGCATCGATGGTACAGGTAAAACAAGCAATATTGTCCGCACACGCTACTGGTCAGGCTTTGCAACGTTTCACTGTTCCAACACCACGTCTCTGTGCCTTGATCCATGAAGACTTTTAAATCGGGATGGAGGGGTGGCAGGCCGTACGGGTCAAAGTATTCGCCCTGCTGTTCTG
>JAVTVY010044079.1:0-21202 GCA_036873755.1 Hanleya hanleyi | reverse complement strand
AATTAGAAGATTAGAATAGAAATCAAATTGTATCTGATATTGATGTAGAAATTGATTCATCCTCGAGGTGAAGGTATATTGACTGAGTAGATATCTGGTAGGAATTTGGGAAATGTAGACCTTCACATATCAAAAGGGCTGATATCTTGATTTGCTTCAAGAGGAGGAAGTCGTTAAAACTTGGGAGTGATTTTATGGTCAAACTGGTGCCTCTTACATCTTGAGTGAAAAGTTCAGTTCACATCACAAGAGACAAAACCCTTTGAGATAGTGGCGTTTTGCCTTTCCCAGGGGTGGGCCAGTGGTTTGGCCCCCAGCATGTATATCTGCTTTCCCCATTAACATGATCAACAGGCTACTGAAGCAATAAATCTGTCCTCACAATCTGCTGGGAATTAGTGTCCTGGACTGGACACAGAGTTGGTCATTATACAGGAAAACATTCCATCCTAAGGTCATCTGAGTGTAGATTTAGCCCGGCTGGCTACAGTTTAGGTTGAAAGGTATTTACCATTGACACAAGGGAACATACATGCACACAGCCTGGTCTGGGAATGCTGGATGATGGAAGCTATGGCATTGGATTATATTATCCTGCGGGAATGGGCACGAGGGTATATCCGGGTATATTTGATCGGGGAAAATAAGGGAAAATTAAGAGAGTTGATCACAGAAGATAGAGGGAAGCATGAGTGTGAATATGCACAATGAGGGAATTTAATGGGATGATAGAGAATAACAAGTGAAAATACTTGGGGAAAGCACAAGCGTATATAAAGCATGGTATTTTATGACATTGAGTGAATATGCACAGTGAAAGGAAAATAGTGGTATATTGCATTGAGGAAAATGAGAAATACTGGGTGTTATTTACATGTCATTGGATTGATGATCTCCGGAAATAGGCAAAATGACGGGAAATATTGGGGTATTTTATTGGAGAAAATGAAGAGAAATGGGTGGAATAATTGATGAATATATAGAGATGATTAAGAGAAATAGAGGTAAGACTGGGGACCTGATAAAGGTTAGATGATATGGATACAGATGTAAAAAAGTTACAATGGGGAATTACCATGGCTATGCGTCATTGGTATGAGGGAGCAGGTGTAGGGCGGTGTGGGGGAACGCGTTGCACGGCATACTCTGTATAAGGGAAAAATAGTGGGATATTATGAGAAAATGTGAAATAATGGGTGAAATTTCCATGACACTGGATGTATGATTTCTGGAATAGGCAAAATGATGGGACATATCGGGGCATTTTATTGGGGAAAATGAAGAGAAATAATTGGTGAATATATAGAGATGATTAAGAGAAATAGAGGGAAGAAAGATCAAGGTTAGATGATATGGATATATATGCAAAGAAGATATAATGGGGAATTACTGATGGCTATGCGTCATTGGTATGAGGGAGCATGTGTAGGGCGGTGTGGGGGAACGCGTTGCAGGGCATACTCTGTATGGGACCTGATCAACATAGATGATATGGGCACAGATGTAAAGAAGATATAATGGGGAATTACCGATGGCTATGCGTCATTGGTACATGTATGAGGGAGCATGTGTAGGGCGGTGTGGGGGAACGCTGCACGGCATACTCTGTATGGGACCTGATCAACATTAGATGATATGGATACAGATGTAAAGAAGATATAATGGGGAATTACCGATGGCTATGCGTCATTGGTACATGTATGAGGGAGCATGTGTAGGGCGGTGTGGGGGAACGCGCTTCACATCATACTCTGTATGGGGCCTGATCAGCATTGGATCAATATGGATGCAGATGCATAGGGGATATGGTGGGGAAATGCCGATGGCTATGCGTCATTGGTACATGTATGAAGGAGCGTGTGTAGGGCGGTGTGGGGGAACCCGCTGCACGGCATACTCTGTATGGGACCTGATCAACATTAGATGATATGGATACAGATGTAAAGAAGATATAATGGGGAATTACCATGGCTATGCGTCATTGGTATGAGGGAGCATGTGTAGGGCGGTGTGGGGGAACGCGTTGCACGGCATACTATGTATGGGACCTGATCAACATTAGATGATATGGATACAGATGTAAAGAAGATATAATGGGGAATTACCGATGGCTAAGCGTCATTGGTACGTGTATGAGGGAGCATGTGTAGGGCAGTGTGGGGAAACGCGCTGCACGGCATACTCTGTATGGGACCTGATCAACATTAGATGATATGGATACAGATGTAAAGAAGATATAATGGGGAATTACTATGGCTATGCGTCATTGGTATGAGGGAGCAATTGTAGGGCGGTGTGGGGGAACGCGCTGCACGGCATACTCTGTATGGGACCTGATCAACATTAGATGATATGGATACAGATGTAAAGAAGATATAATGGGGAATTACCGATGGCTATGCGTCATTGGTACATGTATGAGGGAGCAATTGTAGGGCGGTGTGGGGAAACGCGCTGCACGGCATACTCTGTATGGGACCTGATCAACATTAGATGATATGGATACAGATGTAAAGAAGATATAATCGGGAATTACCATGGCTATGCGTCATTGGTATGAGGGAGCAATTGTAGGGCGGTGTGGGGGAACGCGCTGCACGGCATACTCTGTATGGGACCTGATCAACATTAGATGATATGGATACAGATGTAAAGATGATATAATGGGGAATTACCATGGCTATGCATCATTGGTATGAGGGAGCATGTGTAGGGCGGTGTGGGGGAACGCGTTGCACGGCATACTATGTATGGGACCTGATCAACATTAGATGATATGGATACAGATGTAAAGAAGATATAATGGGGAATTATCGATGGCTATGCGTCATTGGTACATGTATAAGGGAGCATGTGTAGGGCGGTGTGGGGAAACGCGCTGCACGGCATACTCTGTATGGGACCTGATCAACATTAGATGATATGGATATATATGTAAAGAAGATATAATGGGGAATTACCGATGGCTAACATTAGATGATATGGATACAGATGTAAAGAAGATATAATGGGGAATTACCATGGCTATGCGTCATTCGTATGAGGGGGCAATTGTAGGGCGGTGTGGGGGAACGCGCTGCACGTCATACTCTGTATGGGACCTGATCAACAGTAGATGATAAGGATACAGATGTAAAGAAGATATAATGGGGAATTAACGATGGCTATGCGTCATTGGTACATGTATGAGGGAGCATGTGTAGGGCGGTGTGGGGGAACGCGCTGCACTGCATACTCTGTATGGGACCTGATCAACATTAGATGATATGGATACAGATGTAAAGAAGATATAATGGGGAATTACCATGGCTATGCGTCATTGGTATGAGGGAGCAATTGTAGGGCGGTGTGGGGGAACGCGCTGCACGGCATACTCAGTATGGGACCTGATCAACATTAGATGATATGGATACAGATGCAAAGAAGATATAATGGTGAATTACCATGGCTATAGGTCATTGGTATGAGGGAGCAACTGTAGGGCGGTGTGGGGGAACGCGCTACACGGCATACTCGGTATGGGACCTGATCAACAGTAGATGATATGGATACAGATGTAAAGAAGATATAATGGGGAATTACCATGGCTATGCGTCATTGGTATGAGGGAGCAATTGTAGGGCGGTGTGGGGGAACGCGCTGCACGGCATACTCTGTATGGGATCTGATCAACATTAGATGATATAGATACAGATGTAAAGAAGATATAATGGGGAATTACCGATGGCTATGCGTCATTGGTAGGGGGGAGCATTTGTAGGGCGGTGTGGGGGAACGGGTTGCACGGCATACTCTGTATGACCTGTGCCCATTGTAATACGACGGAGTGCCCAATCAAACCAAACCAAACCAAACCATATATTTATTTTCATAGAAATTGGACTCAACTATACCAAGTCTGATTTCCTTTCTATAAACCACTTTAAAATGGGAACCTGGATCTTAGTCGATTACTACCCCCCATCACCACCCCCCCTTGTTGTTTTTTGTTTTGCTCCTATCTCCGGAACGACAAAAATTGAGAGCTGAGACTCCGTGACTTTGTAGATTATCATATTGGGGTCATTTCGAGCCTATTTGCATGACCTCCCGAGCAGAGGATCATGGGTAAATTCAAAATGGCGGCCATGTGGGTACCAAAAATGTGATGTTTTCGTCATATTTCTTCACAATTTTTGCTTTTCTGTAAGAAAAAGTTGGTAAAACCTATTTCATTCCATATCAGATTATTATTTACTAATTTATCATGCAGTTTTTGTGAAGAAAAAACAAAAATAAAAAATTCGAAAATTCTGACAGAAAAATCGTCCAAAAATGCTCTTTTGGAAAATGACGTGTAGAGCTTGACCCAAAGGTCTTAGCGATAGCGAAAATATATTGGGGGGGGGGGCATTTCTTCTCTCGCCGTATGGTTCTTAAGTTATGGCTTTATATAATCTCGTGCTATATAATTCCATTGGCATCACTTATTCACGTATATATTCTCATTATGATGTGCTATATAAGTTTTAGCTGTAACTGCACAATAGTGGCATTCCCCATCTTTTCAACTCCTCAGGAACTATACCTGTATTTTGTTATAAAAAAACACAGTAGATAATGTATCACAGTGTTATTATCTATACCACCTTACCATGAATATATATCTTTTCGCAATCAGTTATGTCGCATATTGTGACCAGTGTGGAAAAAAAATAAAGTTGAAAGTTGAAATTTATTACGATGGAGAATCGTAGCTAGCAAACTCAGCAAGTCCCATGCCTTTTCAGACAAGAAAATGGGCACAAAAACAGATGTCTGCGCCCCATCGTGACTCACATTTTCAATTTACCCATGAACCACTATCATAAATGTCAAAACGAGGCTGACAGAATAAGAAAGTTTCATCTCTACGTTTGTGATCAACAACGCCAACTACGGTGTCTTGTTCAGACGTGGTTAACTTGAAACCTGAAAGATATTATTTCAATAAAATAGCAGTATATATCAGCATAATGCCGCCACGAATGATGAAATCAGTTAAATATACAGTTTACAGCACATAATGCACTTACCTGTCATTGTGATGTTTTACGATGAGTGATGAGATAGCGTATACATTCACAACTTCCTTCGAAATCTCTTCACAGCTGAGAGAGAGTATATCCCACTCCACACAGTAGGTAGTATATATTAGATGGACAATTCTTCACCAGAGTCAACTACTCCACACAGTAGGGAGTATATATTAGATGGACAATTCTTCACCAGAGTCAACTACTCCACACAGTAGGGAGTATATATTAGATGGACAATTCTTCACCAGAGTCAACTACTCCACACAGTAGGGAGTATATATTAGATGGACAATTCTTCACCCGAGTCAACTACTCCACACAGTAGGGAGTATATATTAGATGGACAATTCTTCACCAGAGTCAACTACTCCACACAGTAGGTAGTATATATTAGATGGACAATTCTTCACCAGAGTCAACTACTCCACACAGTAGGGAGTATATATTAGATGGACAATTCTTCACCAGAGTCAACTACAACTGCAAACCTCCAACGAATGTAGTTTTAACTGACAATTACGGTACAATAAATAGCTTGATTTGTCCACCATATGAAGCCTTGACTGTGGTATCATATAATCCCCATAACTTATATGTTAATCAGTATAGCGGTAGGCAAGGTACATGTACATGTAGAATCCTCCCTGTCCTGTCAATCAGTCAAAAGCTTAGCTCTTAAGTAAAGCGTAGCTCTATATTTCATACCAGTGAAATAAGAAGAATAATACATGTATTTTCGCAGATAGTACGCATGGTGGAATTCCCTATCATTTTGGCCTACTTTCTATAAAATTTCGCCTTCACATGAACTCTTTTCATTCTCTTGTCAGCGCCGAGTACACATACCGCGATTTATAATTACCCATCTCGTCGTACATACAATGGAGAGGTGCCTGCGCAATACAGTTGATACAATACCACTGGAAAACGTGTACACTCGGCAAATATCCTTTCAATCTTGCCAAGACGAAACCGCCCAGAGCAAGCGGTTTATAATCTCTTTAGTATGGTTCACCTACTTTGGGCGAGTTTATTTCTCTTCACATCAGAGATATTGCTCTTGTGTTCATTTTCCAGGGACTCTTCGAAGTTTATTGTCTAAAAAGGGGTGGTAGCATTGGTATTCGGTTGACTGATTAAGCCATCAAAATCCAGTGTAATAAAACTGTATGTTTTTTTAATATCCATTTCCGCTGATTGAAAATATATTTTCTTTTCCATAGTCAATATAATTATATATATATTTTTTTTATATATGTACATTATTTACAACACTTCATGACTCTTACTTCATACCAGATTTTCATTTATAAATTTAATTAAGCGAACACAAATGTACAGACCATTTTATCTTTCGATATTGTTTTGGATACTTTTACCTGCGGCAATATACATGTAGAGGGAAATGAAACGCCTACACAAGTGTAGTGTAATTTACTTATAGTTTTGACCCTATTGCTTCCAACATTGCACAGGATGTAGTCGGTGAAAAGTAAAGAAATTGTCGAATCAATCATAATGTAGCAGTATGTACACTGCAAATTATGTGTTTATGATTAGAACACTGTTCTAAACACATACACGAACTACAGTTTGAGGGAAATGTTTCTTATTAAACCATGTTTTTAGAATTGTGCTTAAAGCCTACATGTTAACACCGATGTCTTCATAAATATGTGTGCTACCTCTTAACATGTTAAAGTTTGAAACTGTGTAGTCTGGGAGCCAAGTTGAAAAAAGGCCTTATTTTAGAAATTTGTTCACCCCACCGGCAAGATAATTTTCATCATACCATGAATTTCTATGACCATTGCGTTATCAACCAGGGTGAATATAGGGTTCCAAAGTGGTGCAGATTTTTTTATTGCTGCCGAAATGACACCCCACAGATATGCGTATTGTTTCTTATTAAAATATCGGTCTGAGCTATAGTACATTTTACTCCTCAATAATGGCAGAGTTATATAATATCTTGACTTATGTAATTCAATCGTGTGGCTTCATGTGGGGGCCATTTACAAATGTCAACTGAAAAAATACTCCCTTCCAAAAAAGGGGATATATGTATTTGAATTGCTATATATCTCTTAACACTGGTCCCATCTATCTAAACATCATTATTTATTATTCAGCGCAAAGTGGCGCAATACCTCAGATCGTAGTTGTTTTCGAATCCTATGGTATAATTGCGGGGTAAATCTCAAATGTTATTTGAACAAAAAAAAAATCACTCAATTGAAAAAGAGAATATGTGTTAATAAATTGACATAGCTTTCTTATTAATAACCTTGAGTGTCTGAAAATTATTATATTGTATTAAGTATATATGCCAGAGTTATATACAATCAGGATTTGGTTTTGTATCTCAATGTATGACATTATTCAGGCACCGTATCCAAATATCAACTTATAAAAATATTTTTTTTTCAGAGAAGGGCGTTATGTTTATGTAGCCTATGTATATGTATACTATGATTGTCTTTTTGAATTTGGTGCTAATACTGTTATACGGATATGGAATAGGTCTTTTGATTATGGACGCGAATAGTCTTTAATGGACGACGGCTGAATTATGAATGACGAACCAGACGCTTGTAATTCGTGTACTTCAATGGCCGTAATTCACTTATGAAATCATCCAAACTTTCTAACATTATCATAAACTGTTCAGCATTTTGCGAAGTGTTTATTATTATGAAAGGTGTTTTTTGTATCTCAGTTGTATGATGTTTTATTTTAATTCAGAATCATTCAAACTCCTTGATATAGAAAGTGAAGGTATTCTCTATGCTCAATATATGCCCCATCGTTCGAATCCGCCAACTCTTGTGATGTAACGTCACAACTCAGGAATACCATATTAATTTGAAGCGTAACTTGGATTTTCGAATCGAATCAAATAAGGTATATTGCAGAACTAGGCCTCATGCGTACCAAATCTGACAAAGATCCATGCAGTTGTTCCTGAGAATTCACGATAACAAAATTTCATGGGGAAATTCAAAATGGTCACCTGGCAGCCATATTGGGTTTTGAATCGGACCGAAAAAGATATCTTGCACAACTAGACCCCAAGGGGAACCTGTGTACCAAATTCAAGAAAGATGCAGGCAGTACTTCCTGAGAAATCACGATAAAGTTTCATGCGGAAATCCAAGATGGCCGCCTGGCGGCCATATCAGATTCTTGCATCGGACCGGAAAAGGTATCTTGCACATCTAGACCCCAAGGGGAAGCCGTGTACCAAATTTGAAAAAGATCCATACAGTAGTTCCTGAGAAATCGTGATAAAGTTTAATGTGGAAATCCAAGATGGCCGCCTGGTGGCCGCATTGGATTGGGATTTTTGTATCGGAGCGAAAAAGATATCTGGCAAAACTAGACCTCAAGGGGAACCTGTGTACCAAATTCAAGAATTAAATGCCGTACTTCCTGAGAAATCACGATAAAGTTACATTGGGAAATCCAAGATAACCGCCTAGACAACTAGACCCCAAGGGGAACCTGTGTACCAAATTTGAGAAAGATCAATGCAGTAGTTCCTGAGAAATCGCGATAACAAAGTTTCATGGCGAAATCCAAGATGGCCGCCTGTTGGCACATACTGGATTTTCGAATCGGACCAGAGAAAGTATCTTGCACAACTAGACTCCATCGGGAACCTGTGTACCAAATTTGAGAAGCATCCATGCAGTAGTTCCTGAGAAATCGCGATAAAGATTCATGGGGAAATCCAAGATAGCCGCCTGGTGGAGTACCTCAAAGCTCAATTCTTGGCCCTATACTTTTTTTACTGTATATAAATGACATTAACTGTGTTACACGACTACTTAATATTATCCTCTTTGCTGTTGACACAAGTGTTACTTTGTCCGATGGTGATCCAAAACTGCTAGCCGGCACCATGACAACTGAGTTGGACAAGCTAAACAACTGGTTCTCCTGTAATAAATTATCCCTGAATATTACAAAGACGAAATTTATGTTCTTCAAACTTTCAATAAGATGCAATTATGCTGATGTACCCAAAATATCAATATGTGGAAATGAAATTGAACACGTCTTTAACTCCAAATTTTTATGTGTTCATTTCAATGATAGGTTAAATTGGGTAACACACATCGATGAAATACGTACGAAACTTTCGAGAAATATTGGTGTAATCAATCATATCAAGTCCTGTCTTAATAAAAAAATCTTTGTACATTCTGTATTACTCACTGATATATCCGTATTTATCCTACTGCAACATTGTCTGGGGAAATACGTACCCAACTCATCTTCAGCCACTGAAATACTCCAAAAAAGAATCATTCGCATAATAGCTTTAACCGATAGACTCGCGCACTCTGACCCACTTTTCGTTGAATTGAATATTTTGCCTATCACTGAACTAAATGACCATCACATTCTGCTGCTCATTCATAATTTCATTTTCTTTACCACACTGTTGCCTTCATCATTTCGGAACTTCTTTACAAAAATCTCTGACGTTCACTCGTATGTCACACGCCAATCCACCACAAATCTATATAAACCGTTTTATTCATCTGACATATCATTTCATTCACTGAGGGTCAAAGGACCTCGAATATGGAACAAGTTAGCCCCTGGTTTAAAAACATTTCCATCCATTTCCATGTTTAAATCATCAGCAAAATCGCACCATATCAACAATATTTATTCCCCCAGTGTGCTGCTCTAGTATTATCCATATAGATCAGTATCAATACATTAACCAAACATAGTTTGCTGATTGTCCAAGGATACGTGTTTGTTTTTTATTTATATAATGTTCTCACCGCTTACATTCATATCGACATTCACCAGCTTCTTCAACTTATATTCGTAGGTATAATTGATAGAACAGGGATAGAACAAGCCCTCTGGGGTTTTATTCCCGCCAACTGCCTTTTACAACTATACATTGTACAATTAATTACCTTGATGAATAAATGAAAATGAATGAAAAAGGGAACCTGTGTACCAAATTTGAGAAAGATCAATGCAGTAGTTCCGGAGAAATCGCGATAACAAAGTTTCATGGCGAAATCCAAGATGGCCGCCTGGTGGCACATACTGGATTTTCGAATCGGAACAGAAAAAGTATCTTGCACAACTAGACCCCATCGGGAACCTGTGTACCAAATTTGAGAAGCATCCATGCAGTAGTTCCTGAGAAATCGCGATAAAGATTCATGGGGAAATCCAAGATAGCCGCCTGATGGCCATATTGGATTTTTGAATCGAACCAGAAGAGGTATCTTGCACAACTAGTCCCCAAGGAGAACATGTGTACCAAATTTGAGAAAGATCCATGAAGTTGTTCCTGAGAAATCGCGATAACAAAGTTTCATGGGGAAATCCAAGATGGTCGCCTGGTGGCCATATTGGATTGTAGAATCGGACCAGAAAAGGTATCTTCCACAACTAGATCCCAAGGGGAACCTGTGTACCAAATTTGAGAAAGATCCATGTAGTAGTTCCTCAGAAATCGCGATAATAAGGTTTCATGGGGAAATCCAAGAGGGCCTTCTTGTGGCCATATTGGATTCTCGAATCGGATTAGAAAAGGTATCTTGCACAACTAGACCCCAAGGGGAACCTGTGTACCAAATTTGAGAAAGATCCATGCAGCAGTTCCTGAGAAATCGCGATAAAGTTTCATGGGGAAATCCAAGATTGTCGCCTGATGGCCATATTGGATTTTCGAATCGGACCAGAAAAGATATCTTGCACAACTAAATCCCAAGGGGAACCCGTGTACCAAATTTGAGAAAGATCCATGCAGTAGTTCCTGAGAAATCGTGATAACAAGGTTTCATGGGGAAATCCAAGATGATCGCCTTGTGGCCATATTGGATTCTCGAATCGGAATAGAGAAGGTATCTTGCGCAACTAGACCCCAAGGGGAACCTGTGTACCAAATTTGAGAAAGATCCATACAGTAATTCCTGAGAAATCGCGGTAACAAGAATTGTTTACGGACGGGCGACTGATGGACGACGGACGGACGACAGACCACGGACGAAAAGCGATTTGAACAGCTACGGCGATTCCGGCAACGTAAAATGAATGTCTGTAGTGGGACATATCGTCCGCTATAGATAAAAAAACTGCACCACTTTGGAACTCTACATCGACCGTGAGTAATACTTCCCAATAGCCATGATCATGGTATCGATGGAAATTATCTTGCCGTTGGGGTGAACAATTTCACCAAAACCTGATCCTGGCTCCCAGACTAGTGTTCAGACTGTGCACATGTGAATTACAGTGTAGCAGCAATCAACCGGGTGGTCCAGCCTAGATCACGTGACCACACAGATATTATACTATGGATGTAACTGACATAGGCTTCTTGAGAACCGTTAAAGAATTTAATACAATAATCCTTGTCGATCGATTTATACTACCATACACACATTGGTGGAGGGAGAAGAAGATAACATAACTTTTACTCTTGTATAACAGGCGGCCTATAAAATATCGAACAGGTCATACAATGAACACGATTACTCCTTATTAAATAATAAATATATTTGCCACTCTCCTGAACAGCTGATTGCGGATTTCTATGAGGCGCCGTTTGTGACAATATTGTCAACGACAAATATATAGTGTTAAAACCAAAATATAAAGTCGCCGTTTGTGAAAATATTGTCAAACACAAATATATAGTTAAAACCTTTGTAAATATATATAAAACGAAATAAATAGGGCCTATATATAAAGTTATTTTTTTTTTTTTATAAATATTTTTTTAACATAAATAACGATAGGAAGTTAAGACGTTAAATTTAACGTAAATATAAAGTACACGAACAAACTTAAATAAAGTGTACATGTAAACCGGATATGCCCAAAGGAAGCTGCGCAATCGATGTGCGCGCGAGTAATACTGGTTAATCAAAACTGCAACTGAGTTCGGAAGCGAAACTATGACAGCGGTGAAAACCACTCGCATGTCACAGATGTGGCGAATCAAACAATAAGATCACGTACCTGAACATATTTCAGCTCACTGCCATAATGATTTAGTAAAGGCCTATTCCAATTTTCAACAATTACTGTTATCATTTACAATCGTACTTCAGAGTTATCACATCAATTAGATATAAATACATCTACTTATAAATCACCATAAGATATCCTAGCCTGCAGCCAATATCACGGCCTGTCCCTTAGATGTTCAATCTACGATTCCGCCGGCCAAGTCGCTGGTTGCTATTTGCCGCATAAAAACATCAACAGAAGTTGAAATAAAACATGCGCAATAACGATGCATTAATTATGCGCAACACAAATATTAGGCAATTTGAAATCATACTGAATATGAGCATATTTCATTGATCAGAATATGATCATTCATAGCCTAGTTATAGGATTTGGAATTATATTGTCGTTTTGTATATTTTATCGTTTTTCGATAATTTCCGAATTTCCAAACAAGACAAAAATTTGCAGGGAACTTGGTATAAGTACAGCGAATGTGGAAACTAATGGGTCATGAGGAACCGGTTGCACTATGCTGGTATCATCAAACGTACCTCTCTCAAATTATGAAAGAACCATGGCGTATACTGTGGGAACCACCAGTGTGGATTGTACTGTTGCGTTCACCGTTCCTCGTTTTCATTATCGAGATCATTTATTATAGCATGATACGCTTACTTGATCTCAAACTTTTTAGGTTTTAAGTTAGTATAACGTAAGTAGAATAAAATAAACTGTTGATATTCGTAAGCGCTAGGTACTGGGTTCAATCCCCGGCCGGGTCATACCAAAGACTTGAAAAATGGAACTTGTTGCTTCCTCGCTTACGCTCAGTATTAAGAGGATAGAACAAGGACGGTGTCAGTATAATGTGACTGAGTGGGGTGTCATGTTTGCCTACGGAATGATATTTCGGTGGGACAGCAGTATAAAATGGCAGCATTAGATCTGCTCGGTTACAAGTAGTTAACCACACCCCTCCCACTCACCTCCCTTCCCTTCCCCGTCGTGATATAGCTGAAAAAATGTTGAAAGCGACGTTAAACCCTATTCACTCACTCGTCAGCGTATATAATAGGGTTAATACCGATGCCCGTCAAGAACCCCACGCGTATTGAAGATCAATTAGCGATTAGCACGCAGGGGTAAAACGGCTTCGACTGATTCCTTAGTTACTAGTAACAGCTTCGAGGCAGCGCAAAAGTGAAAAAAGGCCAATCTAGTATTCTTCATGAGCCATTAGTTTCCACATTCGCTGTACTTATACCAAGTACAAATTTTCGTCTTGTTTGGAAATGCGGAAATTATCGAAAAACGATAAAATATACAAAAACGACAATATAATTACAAATCCTATAACTAAGCTATATGAATGGTCATATTCTGATCAATGAAATATGCTCATATTCAGTATGATTTCAAATTGCCTAATATTTGTGCTGCGCATAATTAATACATCGTTATTGCGCATGTTTTATTTCAACTTCTGTTGATGTTTTTATGCGGCAAATAGCAACCAGCGACTTGGCCAGCGGAATCGTGGATTGAACATCAGATTGAAAGGGACAGGCTATGATATTGGCTGCAGGCTAGGATATCTTACGTTGATTTATAAGTCGATGTACTTATATCTAATTGATGTGATAACTCTGAAGTACGATTGTAAATGACAACAGTAATTGTTGAAAATTGGAATAGGCCTCTACTAAATTATAATGGCAGTGAGCTGAAATATGTTCAGGTACGTGATCTTATTGTTTGATTCGCCACATCTGTGACATGCGAGTGGCTTTCACCGAGCTGTCATAGTTTCGCTTCAGAACCCAGTTGCAGTTTTGATTAACCAGTATCACTCGCGCGCACATCGATTGCTCAGCTTCCTTTGGGCATATCCGGTTTACATGTACACTTTATTTAAGTTTGTTCGTGTACTTTATATTTACGTTAAATTTAACGTCTTAACTTCCTATCGTTATTTATGTTAAAAAAATATTTATAAAAAAAAAAAAAAAAACTTTATATATAGGCCCTATTTATTTCGTTTTATATATATTTACAAAGGTTTTAACTATATATTTGTGTTTGACAATATTTTCACAAACGGCGACTTTATATTTTGGTTTTAACTCTATATATTTGTCGTTGACAATATTGTCACAAACGGCGCCTCATAGATTTCTTATAGTAACTGATTATAAAGCTCCCTGCGACAAACCGATTGTGTGGTGAAACCGTTCTCCTCTCACACATGAAATATAATATTAAACCACAGCTCCTCAACCTGGTTAGGGCGATCCCGCTCTCTAAAATGGATGTCAAAGGGTCGTTTTTGCCCAATAACTTTTGATTTATAATTAACCAATGCTTCAGAACTTCAAGCGTATTAATTTATCTATTGTTCCATATCCTAAAATTAATTTGCCATTTGAAGAATCAGTCAATGTTGTTTAAACAGTGAGACAGATGTTTGTCTTATTATTATCCAAATTAGATAGATGATAATTAGATAGATGATAATTAGATAGATGATAATTAGATAGATGATAATTAGATAGATGACAATTAGATAGATGATAATTAGATAGATGATAATTAATTGTTTTACTACCATTTGATGCAGATATATATGTCTGTGTTCGCCTCAAGAAGATTTGCTGAATTCATTATGTGAACTGATTTATTGAGCAAAACGATCTTTTAAACTCCGTTTCAGAGAGCGGGATTGCACTAACCTGTCAACGAAGGAGAAATATGTGCAAAGAAATTTTTCTCAAGACAGAATAGTCTCCCATTTGCGTCGTCGGGCAATATTTCAAGGGAGCTGATGTAGGCCTAATTGGGGAAATGCATCGAAATGCAGTACGTACATGTACTCGTGAGTATCCTCCCCTGATTCAAAAGAATACAACAAAATCAAACACGTGGTCAGAAATTGTGTAACAGTTTTTTCAGTACTTTTCAAAAAGTGTTACGTTGATTTGCATTTGTCAAATAAAGGGAGTCGTATTATGTGAATTAATCCTATCTGGCTGTTTCTTTTGGACTGGCCAGGCAGGCGGGAGACATTTCGCCCCGCCTCCCTAATTAAAATTGTTCACCCCTTGAGTTAGGGTGCTGAAAATCGCCACACTATACCTTTTGCTCAAGCTCCACCAGAAAATGTAAAACAATCCAATATTGTCGCTTTGACGACGTCACAATGATGTCATTTTCAAATAAGGCATTTTTGCTCGATTTTTCGAATTTTCATCTATCTAATTTTTCCGCAAAAACTGCATGATAAATTTGTAAATATTAAACTGATGTGAAATAAAAAAAAAATTTGCGCAGATTTCCCCATGAAAAAAAAGAACAACAGAAATTTTGAAGAAAAATGATGAAAACATCACTTTTCTGGTACTCCACGTATCTTGAGCCATCTTGAACTTACCCATGATTCTCTGTTTAGGGGTTATACAAATAGTTTAAATTGTAGAGCTTTTTATGGACTAGGTCCCTCTATTGGTAAACTCGGTATAACCTTTACCTATACCCCATTCTCCTCGCTGTTTTGCTCTCGCTGCATCGGGATCCCGCCTTTCAGCTTAATTCAGCCTAGATGACACTGTCTTGTAGCTGGTTAAATGGTGACGCTCTTAATGTAACTGTCAAATTTAATGTCAGTACTATAGTATTGCATCATTCGAGGTATCTCATTTTTACGCTACTGGTTCAACACTAACAGTAACCAACTTCTCAGTTCAATTTCACTGTTCAACAAATATATCAGTTTTATTTCTGGATCACTTGAAGTATATACAGTTAATTCATGAATCAATTTCATTGGTTGTCATCACTGGTAATTTGGGTGAATTCGGAAATTCAATACTATAATGTTCTTCTTGGCTGATATTCTTATGGTAAACATGGTAAGAATTGGTGATATGGCGAAAATTGTCCAAGAACCTTAAAAACTCCTTTAAAATGTTTAATTATGTCTGCATGAAAATAAGAAGTACCGCTGTTGTAATCCTCAACAGTTCCAATTGATTCCTGAAACCCTAATGGTTCATGTGACCCTGGATGGTTCATGTAAACCTAATGGTTCATGTAACCCCAATGGTTCATGTAACCGTGAATGGTTCATGTAACCCTAATGGTTCATGTAACCCTGGATGGTTCATGTAAACCTAATGGTTCGTGTAACCCTAATGGTTCATGTAACCCTGGATGGTTCATGTAAACCTAATGGTTCGTGTAACCCTAAAGGTTCATGTAACAGTGATGGTTCATGTAACCCTAATGGTTCATGTAACCCTAATGGTTCACGCAACCCTAAAGGTTCATGTAACCCTAAAGGTTCATGTAACCCTGGATGGTTCATGTAACCCTGGGTGGTTCGTGGAACCCAAATGGTTCATCTAGCAGTAATGGTTCATTTAACCCTAATGGTTCATGCAACAGTAATGGTTCGTATAAAAATCATGTAACCATGGATGGTTCATGTAAACCTAATGGTTCGTGTAACCCTAAAGGTTCATGTAACAGTGATGGTTCATGTAACCCTAATGGTTCATGTAACCCTAATGGTTCGCGCAACCCTAAAGGTTCATGTAACCCTGAATGTTCATGTAACCCTGGATGGTTCATGTAACCCTGGGTGGTTCGTGGAACCCTAATGGTTCATCTAGCAGTAATGGTTCATTTAACCCTAATGGTTCATGAAAGAGTAATGGTTCATGTAACACTGGATGGTTCATGTAACAGTAATGGTTCATGTAACACTGGATGGTTCATGTAACAGTAATGGTTCATGTAACAATAATGGTTCATGTAACCCTAATGGTTCATGCAAAAATAATGGTTCATGTAACCCTGAATGGCTCATGTACCCTGGAGGGCTCATGCAACCCTGGGTGGTTCATGTACCCTGGAGGGCTCATGTACCCTGGAGGGCTCATGCAACCCTGGGTGGTTCATGTAACCCTAATGGTTCATGTAACAATATTTTTTTTATGTAACAGTAATGGTTCATGTAACAGTAATGGTTCATGTAACAGTAATGGTTCATGTAACTTTAATGGTTCATGTAACCCTGAGTGGTTCATGTACCAGTAATGGTTCATGTAACCTTGGGTGGTTCATGTAACCGTGGATGGTTCATGTAACCCTGAGTGGTTCATGTAACAGTAATGGTTCATGTAACCTTGGGTGGTTCATGTAACCGTGGATGGTTCATGTAACCCTGAGTGGTTCATGTACCAGTAATGGTTCATGTAACCTTGGGTGGTTCATGTAACCGTGGATGGTTCATGTAACCCTCGATGGTTCATGTAACAGTAATGGTTCATGTAACTCTGGATGGTTCATGTAACCATGGATGTTTCACGTAACCCTGGATGGTTCAAGTAAGCCTCGACATTTCATGTAACAATAATGGTTCATGTAACCCTAATGGTTCATGTAAAAGTAATGGTGCCCGTAACCCTAAAGGTTCATGTAACAGTAATGGTTCATGTTACCCTAATGGTTCATGTAACCCTGGATGGTTCATGTAACTTTAATGGTACATGTAACCCTGGGTGGATCATGTACCAGTAATGGTTCATGTAACCTCAATGGGTCATGTAACCCTGGATAGTTTATGTAACCCTGGGTGGTTCGTGGAACCCTAATGGTTCATCTAGCAGTAATGGTTCATTTAACCCTAATGGCTCACGCAACCCTAAAGGTTCATGTAACCCTAAAGGTTCATGTCACCCTGGATGGTTCATGTAACCCTGGGTGGTTCGTGGAACCCTAATGGTTCATCTAGCAGTAATGGTTCATTTAACCCTAATGGTTCATGAAACAGTAATGGTTCATGTAACACTAAATGGTTCATGTAACAGTAATGGTTCATGTAACACTGGATGGTTCATGTAACAGTAATGGTTCATGTAACACTGGATGGTTCATGTAACAGTAATGGTTCATGTAACCCTGGATGGTTCATGAAACACCGGATGGTTCATGTAACCCTAACGGTTCATGTAATTCTAAAGGTTCGTGTAACCCTGGATGGTTCATGTAACCCTGGGTGGTTCATGTAACCCTAATGGTTCATCTATTAAACAGTAATGGTTCATGTGACCCTAATGGTTCATGTAACAGTAATGATTCATGTAGCCTCAATGGTTCATGTAACCGTGGATGGTTCATGTAACCCTATTGGTTCATGTAACAGTAATGATTCATGTAGCCTCAATGGTTCATGTAACCCTGGATGGTTCATGTAACCCTGGATGGTTCATGTAACCCTAATGGTTCATGTAACAATAATGGTTCATGTAACCTTAATGGTTCATGTAACCCTCGATGGCTGATGTAACCCTGGATGGTTCATGCAACCGTGGGTGGTTCATGTAACACTAATGGTTCGTGTAAACGTAATGGTTCATGTAACCCCAATGGTTCATGTAACCCTAATGGTTCATGTAAACGTAATGGTTCATGTAACGGTAATGGTTCATGTAACCCCAATGGTTCATGTGAACCTAGATGGTTCATGTAGCCCTGGATGGTTCAAGTAAGCTTCGACATTTCAAGTAACAATAATGGTTCATGTAACCCTAATGGTTCATGTAAAAGTAATGGTGCCCGTAATCCTAAAGGTTCATGTAACATAAATGGTTCATGTTACCCTAATGGTTCATGTAACCCTGGATGGTTCATGTAACAGTAATGGTTCATGTAACACTGGATGGTTCATGTAACAGTAATGGTTCATGTAACCCTGGATGGTTCATGTAACACCGAATGGTTCATGTAACCCTAACGGTTCATGTAATTCTAAAGGTTCGTGTAACCCTGGATGGTTCATGTAACCCTGGGTGGTTCATGTAATCCTAATGGTTCATCTATTAAACAGTAATGGTTCATGTGACCCTAATGGTTCATGTAACAGTAATGATTCATGTAGCCTCAATGGTTCATGTAACCCTGGATGGTTCATGTAAACCTGGATGGTTCATGTAACCCTATTGGTTCATGTAACAGTAATGATTCATGTAGCCTCAATGGTTCATGTAACCCTGGATGGTTCATGTAACCCTGGATGGTTCATGTAACCCTAATGGTTCATGTAACAATAATGGTTCATGTAACCTTAATGGTTCATGTAACCCTGGATGGCTGATGTAACCCTGGATGGTTCATGCAACCGTGGGTGGTTCATGTAACCCTAATGGTTCGTGTAAACTTAATGGTTCATGTAACCCCAATGGTTCATGTAACCCTAATGGTTCATGTAAACGTAATGGTTCATGTAACGGTAATGGTTCATGTAACCCCAATGGTTCATGTGAACCTAGATGGTTCATGTAGCCCTGGATGGTTCAAGTAAGCCTCGACATTTCAAGTAACAATAATGGTTCATGTAACCCTAATGGTTCATGTAAAAGTAATGGTGCCCGTAATCCTAAAGGTTCATGTAACACAAATGGTCCATGTTACCCTAATGGTTCATGTAACCCTGGATGGTTCATGTAACTCTAATGGTACATGTAACCCTGGGTGGATCATGTACCAGTAATGGTTCATGTAACCTCAATGGTTCATGTAACCCTGGATGGTTCATGTACATGTAGCCCTGGGTGGTTCATGTAACCCTAATGGTTCGCGTAACAGTAATGGTTCATGTAAACTCAACGGTTCATGTAACCCTGGATGGCTCATGTAACCCTGGATGGTTCATGCAACCGTGGTTGGTTCATGTAACCCTAATGGTTCATGCAAAAGCAATGGTTCATGTAACCCTAGATGGTTCATGTAACACTGGCTGGTTCAAGTAAGCCTGAATGTTTCATGTAACAATAATGGTTCATGTAACCCTAATGGTTCATGCAAAAGTAATGGTTCATGTGACCCTGAATGGCTCATGTACACTGGAGGGTGCATGCAACCCTGGGTGGTTCATGTAACCCTAATGGTTCATGTAACAGTATTTTTTTTATGTAACCCCAATGGTTCATGTAACCCTAGATGGTTCATGTAACAGTAATGGTTCATGTAACAGTAATGGTTCATGTAACAGTAATGGTTCATGTAACAGTAATGGTTCATGTAACTTTAATGGTTCATGTAACCCTGAGTGGTTCATGTACCAGTAATGGTTCATGTAACCTTGGGTGGTTCATGTAACCGTGGATGGTTCATGTAACCCTGAGTGGTTCATGTAACAGTAATGGTTCCTGTAACCTTGGGTGGTTCATGTAACCGTGGATGGTTCATGTAACCCTGAATGGTTCATGTACCAGTAATAGTTCATGTAACCGTGGATGGTTCATGTAACCCTCGATGGTTCATGTAACCCTCGATGGTTCATGTAACAGTAATGGTTCATGTAACTCTGGATGGTTCATGTACCCATGGATGTTTCACGTAACCCTGGATGGTTCAAGTAAGCCTCGACATTTCATGTAACAATAATGGTTCATGTAACCCTAATGGTTCATGTAAAAGTAATGGTGCCCGTAACCCTAAAGGTTCATGTAACAGTAATGGTTCATGTTACCCTAATGGTTCATGTAACCCTGGATGGTTCATGTAACTTTAATGGTACATGTAACCCTGGGTGGATCATGTACCAGTAATGGTTCATGTAACCTGAATGGTTCATGTAACCCTGGATAGTTCATGTAACCCTGGATGGTTCATGTACATGTAGCCCTGGGTGGTTCATGTAACCCTAATGGTTCGTGTAACAGTAATGGTTCATGTAACCTCAACGGTTCATGTAACCCTGGATGGCTCATGTAACCCTGGATGGTTCATGCAACCGTGGTTGGTTCATGTAACCCTAATGGTTCATGCAAAAGCAATGGTTCATGTAACCCTAGATGGTTCATGTAACACTGGATGGTTCAAGTAAGCCTGAATGTTTCATGTAACAATTACGGTTCATGTAACCCTTGATGGTTCATGTAACCCTAATGGTCCATGTAAAAGTAATGGTGCACGTCACCCTAAAGGTTCATGTAACAGTAATGATTCATGTAACCCCAATGGTTCATGTAACCCTAGATGGTTCATGTAACACTGGATGGTTCAAGTAAGCCTGGATGTTTCATGTAACAATAATGGTTCATGTAACCCTAATGGTTCATGCAAAAGTAATGGTTCATGTAACC
>JAVTVY010044078.1:0-20709 GCA_036873755.1 Hanleya hanleyi | reverse complement strand
ACAACTATGGCAGATGCAATGCCAAATGGCGCCCTCTGATTGGACAAGAGATTTCTTGAATTGTAAGCCTACCCAACGCGGCTCCCCCAGCGTGGGTATTTCTGAGCTCTTGGAGCTCTGAGCTTCGGAGCTCCGGAGCTCCGAACTGCAAAATGAACCCCTCTTTATAGCGAAAAACTTGGCACTGAGCCAATGGGCACCCGGCCCATATCAAACTTGGCACCCAGCCAATCGGATGAATGCCAACGGAGCTCGGAGCTCCGGAGCTCATGGAACTCGGAGCTCCGGAGCTCTTGGAACTCGGAGCTCCGGAGCTCTTGGAGCTCCGAGATTGGGATAAGGTTGATAAGTAGTTTCCACTATTTTAGGGGTAAAGTCCGTGTTCCGCTTTTTATACTGGATGCCCCTTCACGAATGCTTCACTTTGATACCTCACTCGACCCAATCGGACCAATAGTGGCCCACCTAGACCCCAAAACGCATGCGCAGAATGTTGAAAACGGACGAAACTCTAGTCCAGGCAGATGCTCCCTCACGTATCCTTCCCAACGATACCTCACTCGACTCCATCGGCCCATTAGTGGTTCACCTAGATCTCAAAACGTCTATTTTCATACCCTTTTCCCACAATTCCCTGTCTGCGCATGCGCAGAATGTCGAACACGGACGACACACCAGGCCAGGGGGATGCTGCCTCATGACTGCTTTACATGGATACCTCACTCAACTCCACTGGACCATTAGTGGTCCACCTAGACCCCAAAACGTCTATTTCCATACCCTTGGTCTACTGCGCATGCGCAGAATGGCGTCAGTTCGACGTCATACTAATTCAGGTGGATGCCCCCTCACGTATCCTTCACAACGATACCTCACTCGACCCCATCGGACGACTAGGGGCCCGAATAGACCCCAAAATGTCCATCCCAATGCCCATTTCCCACAATTCCCTGTTTTGCGCATGCGCAGAATGTTGACAACGGCAGAGGCACTAGTCCAGACGGATGCCCCCTCACATAGGCTTCAAATTGATACCTCATACGACTCCATCGGCCCATTAGGGGCTCCCCTAGATCCTAAAACGTTCATTCCAATGCACTTTTCCCACAATTCCCTGTCTGCGCATGCGCAGAATGTTGACAACGACCGAGACACTAGTCCAAGCAGATGCCCCCTCACATAGGCTTCACATGGATACCTCACTTGATCCAATCGGACCACTAGGGGCTTACCTACATGTAGATCCCAAAACGTCTATTTCCATACCCTTTTCCCACAATTCCCTGTCTGTGCATGCGCAGAATGGTGACAACGCCCGAGCCACTAGTCCAGTCAGATGTCCCCTCACATAGGCTTCACATTGATACTTCATACGACTCCATAGGACCACTAGTGGCCCACCCAGACCCCAAAACGTCTATTTCCATACCCTTTTCCCACAGTTCCCTGTCTGCGCATGCGCAGAATGCCGATATTCCAACCCCACACCCACCGGTCGGATGCCCCCTCAGGCGTGCTTCACATTGATACCTCACTCGACTCCATAGGACCACTAGTGGCCCACAAAGACCCGAAAACGGCTATTTCCATACCCTTGGTCTACCGGGCATGCGCAGAATGCCGATATTTCAACCCCACACCCAGCCCATCAGATGCCCCTTTACGAATGCTTCACATTGATACCTCATATGACCTAATTGGACCATTAGTGGGTGCCCTAGATCCCAAAACGTCTATTTCCATACCCTTGGTCCACTGCGCATGCGCAGAATGACGTCAGTTCCACGTGTCGCTCAGCCCATCAGATGCCCCTTTACGAATGCTTCACATTGATACCTCATACGACCCAATCGGACCATGCAGTGTATTTGAAGTCTGGGGACTACTTTTTCTCCGCGGAGGCGACCGCATCACCGCCAGACATGACCGCATCACCGCGGAAGAATACAAGGTCAAAGGTTAACCGAACTATAGTGGTCAAAACTTGGCACACAGCCAATGCTGATGCAATCCATAACATGTCAGTACATGCCTTGAGCTGGTGGCGCCCCCTGTCGGATTCTTTAGGGAAATCCCGAGTTATCCCTCAAGTTTAAGTGCAAAGGGGTGAATGTGACCTTTTTTTTACGCTTTCCATACTACTAATGTTATTAAAACTGAATTTCAAAGATCAACGATCGCTTCGTTATTTGGCAGGAATATGACCTAATCTATATAGGGCTCAATACCAAGGCCCATTTTCGGATTGAACAAACCGTATGGTGGCCATATGGGATTTACCCCAAAACATTCAAGGATCTTCTCGTCCAGAACCGCTAACCAGTTCTTCTCGAAACTTGGTACACATAATTGATGGGTCGAGGTCCCCCCGTCTAAGATTTGAAATCTTGCAGCGGTTAAACAAATTGCTGTCGTTGGACAAACAAATTTGTCAGATTTTCATGTAACGGATTCTGACGGCGAAAGTGGTTATATGTATGTTTTGGTTTCAAATATATATGTTTCAAAATGGAAATGTGTTACGTTGACAGCAAACTTGTCAACATGTATGCTGTGGTGTATGCAAGTTCGAGATCGATTTTTGTTGTTGTTGCTAGAAATTTGTTGCCCGGAAAGACAGCAATTTGTCTCCATTACAGTGAAGATGGCCTTGGATGTAAATGATTGCAGCCTGCTGATATATTTGAAACTATTTATTTCCTTTTTCAGCGGGATTGCTGATGTCTGCCTGCATGACCATAAGAGTGTCAAACAAGTTTCTGCCCGTCATCCGGTCAAAGTTTAGCTGTCTTGTGTTGAACATGGTGTACCTACCGGCAGCGTGCTCCTACGTCCTGACCCACGCTTTAATCGCATTACAGCGCTTCGTGGCCATCAAGTTCCCACATAAATTTCAGAAGTTTTCTAACAGACGTAACGTCATCATACAGAGCGCTCTACTCTGGCTGTTCGCTGCGATGGAGGGAGTACTACTAGTCCGGTGGCTTACGGTCAAGATCGTGACTGACTGGAATAAAGCACCATATTTTGCACAGAGGCTCATTTGGGCATAAGGAATGATCTCAGAAGGGGTGCCCATTTCTGCAGGAGGTGGAAGGCCCTTAATTTGCATAAATCCAATATGGCCGCCATAATACATACAGTAGCCTCCTGTTGGCGACTGTTTGACAGCTTCGAATCGCCTTTTTACACGAGATTGGTTTTCTACGAGCCTGACTGACTCAAGAAGAAAATAATAACGATAATTGGAAACTTTATTTCCCGTTGTATATCCAATATGGCCGCCAGAGCGTCACCAATAATGGTATTATTGCTATACACATGTATGTGTGTTTGTATACATGCTAATGTATATCATATATATTTATAAAGGCTTCATTGAGAGGTTTATGTACATGTAGCTCTGTTATGATTGACTCGATCAAGCACGCATGAAGGTTATTGGCTATTTTCAATTCTATAGATATCCAACATGGCCACCAGCGCCCCATCCTCAATGCTGATTATCGGTAGTAAAAACAAATGTTTCGAAGGATGAAACTTCAGGTTATCGTACATGCCACGATTGTGAACTACATCAAATGTTGCCAATTGGATTTTTTCCGGCTCCTTACATGTAAATTAGCATGTGTAAATCCAGCGGCAAAGGGAGTTACTCTTCCAACACCGGTTGGAATCAGGCTAAAACTGTGCTAAGTAACTACCCTGAGGAAGATTTGCTTGTTTCAAGTTTCACAAACAGTTTCGATATTTGGCACTCGAGAAGATATGCTTTCACTGTCTCGTGTGATCGTTCATCTGCTATGCAAAACCCTGTTATCATAGAAGCTAAATTAGACAAAGAGTTGTCGAAAGGTCAAATTGCTGTTCCCTTCGCAACTCCTTTTGACAATAAGGTTTGCACTCCATTAGTCTTAGTCCTCAGAAAGGAACCTAATATTTTTGGGGGCTCTTGGTGACCGAGTTGTCTAATGCGCATCGCTGGTGATCGCAAACCTCACACCGCCAAACCGGCACGGATTCGAGCCTCGCTGTTGCATGTGTGAAAGTTTGCCAGTTACATGCAGACGAGCCGGAGGTGGTTCTCTTCCCGTATCCCAACTTCTTCCATCATTAAAACTGGCTGTCACCATATGAGTGAAATAACCTTGAGTGTGACATTAAACCAAATCCCCCCTAATATCTTTAGGATGATAACGATTTATATTTTCCTGGAAAATCTGCCTTGTCTATTAAAAAATCTGTTTACATGATGCCTTCCGCATCATACCTATCGAGCCAGCGATTCACCACTTATTGGGGTTTACCGGGGACGACAAGTATTTTTATGATCGGTGCCTCTCGATGGGATGCTCTACGTCCTGTAAGATATTAAAGAGCTCAAGTCATTCTTTGCAATCGGTTATGGGTACAAAATTCGGCATATCAGAGGTGATCCACATACTGGACGACTTCATGTTCGTCGATGCAAATGACGCCAGCCACTGATCTATAGGTCTCAACACTTTCACGTACTTGTGTGAGTATTTGGGCATTCCAATCAAACATGCTAAGACTTACTACCCATCAACTACTATGGTTATGCATGGGATTCAACTGGACTCCAAAACTATGAAAGCACCATTTCCAGAAGACAAACTTCATAAACTGAAAATCATGCTGGGTGAATTCTCGCGCCGCAAAAAGATAACTCTTGTGGAACTGCAATCTCTCATTGGCTCGCACAATTTTACCTGTAAAGCCGTCGTGCCCGGCAGGGCATTTCTCCGCTGCCTGATAGACTTTAACAAAGGTTGTATCACAGGCTCACCATCACATTCGCTTGAATGAAGCTAGAGCCTATGTTAATACCTGGCTTGTATTCCTGGAGTCTTTTCAACGGAAAAGTAATTTTCTTTCTCCAAATTGGGTATCCTCTGATGTGATCAAACCAGATCAAACTCTTTCCGACGCTGCTGGTACCTTGGGTTTGGCAGCTGTTTTTGGATCCTCGTGGACAGACCAAGAATGATCAGCACATCTTGCACACTTACATTCCACGGTCAAGAAGTGCTTGCCGTGGAAATTTGGGGCCATAAACTGGCAAATCATAACGTTCTATTTCTTTGTGATAGTATGACCTTGGTTGAAATAAACAATCACCACTCTTTCATTGCTGATGAAATTAATGCGTCAGTTAGAAGTTGCCTGCCTTCTGAACAATCTTATTCTTGACAAACTCTCGCGGTTACAATTTCAGGAAGCCCTGTCTCTAGCCCCTTGGCTCAATCGCTCGTCGCACCCAATACCCTGTCTGTTGCTGAGTCTTTGAAGCAGAGTTCATCTGACGGCGTCCCTTGCAGAATCTGCCTTGAAAGTATACAAGCGCGCGCATGACAAGTATATAGAGATTTCCCCAATAACACTGGTCAGCGTGCCAGTAAGATATTCTTCATCTCATCGGCACAGTTGGGTTTCCTTCAAAGCATTCTTGCATTTCCACAAGTATGCATCCTCCACAGCTTATACATTCGTGTCGGCTATCAGTTATGTGTACAATTTGTCCGAAGTACACAATCCTACTCAGTTATTCCTTGCCAAAATGCTACTTGCGGGCATGTCAAAATTACACGGCCGTATACCAGACTACCCATAACTAAGGATATCCTCCATAAGATATTTGATGCTATAACCCGCGTTTACGCGTTAGTGAATTGACAGTTCGTTCAAAACAAGACAGCAATAGCAATGTTCTTTGATACAACGATGTCTCTTTCTCCGATCAATCTGACCCGTTACAAGGCATGCACATTATTATCCGCAACTTCAAACACAACATATCCCATAAACCAGTTCATTTGTTTATACTGATAATATTAGATATTGTCCAGTTCAAGCAATCCGTGCTTATTTTCGGTGACATATTTCACATCCGAGGACGGGCCCCTGTTCCAATTTGCAGAGGATGCGCCCGTTTCATCTGCCTATTTCTCAGCTCATGTGGAAAATGGAATCTCTCTAATCGGCATTGATCCTCTTTAATAGGCCATAGTTTTCGCATTGGTGCCGCCACTTCATCTTCAGCAGCAGGAATCCCGAATAACATTCAAAAATGTGTTGATGGAAGTCTAACGCTATATTAGTATGACACATTTCACTTGGTAGGTATGCATTGTCCAGTCACGCGTTACATTGTACGGTAGCCCCAACGAATTTATTGCATAAATAAGGATCTGGTCCAACTTCACCCAGTTTGGCAAAGGTCAGTCAGGGTCTACCGTGCCATCTGAGTCAGTTATATATGATTATTTTCTAATATTCACTGTATACCTAACACCAAGAAAACAATATTAAAAAATAATTCAAAATTTCGGATCGAAAATTCGTCAAAAAATGATCATTTTTTGGTTCTGACGTAGCTGTAACGACATTATGGCGGCCATCTTGGATTATTTTGTATTTCTAGCTAGACCTTTGCCAACACTATTAGTGTGAAAATTTTCAGACTCTTACCCCAGAGGATGGCGAATATATGATGTCTTGAAAATCGTTGGGATAAAAATTGCCATTCATACGCCCAAAATGACCCCGGGCCCCTAATGGGCCACATATTTCCTCCTGGGCCTCGTAATCGGGTGCACCCCTTCTGATATTGTTCTCGGTGTCTCTGACGAGACGTGTGCTAAATTTGGTGCTTTATTCCACCCTTTCACGATAAAGTGAAAATCTGATCTTAAAAATTGCCATTTATAGGCCCAAAATGACCCCGGGCCCCTAATGGGCCACATATTGCCTCCTGGGCCTCAAAATCGGGGGCACCCCTTCTGATATTGTTCTCGGTGTCTCTGACGACACGTGTGCCAAATTTGGTGCTTTATTCCACTCTGTCACGATAAAGTGAAAATCTGGCCTTAAGCCACCGGACTATACCAGGGTATTCTGTAATGGTAAGCTTCATTTCAGTGGTTATATATTTCAATTAACCCTACCAATTTTGCTAGCCTATCGCCGGAACGACAAAAAGCGATAGCTGAGACTCCGTGACTTTGTCGTTGATCACATTGGGGTAATTTTGAGCTTCTTTGCATAATCCTTTGAGAAGAGGATTATGGGAAAATGCAAATAGCGGCCATGCAGGGTGCCAGAAAAAAATACAAAAAAAATAAATCGCCGGAAAAAATGCATTTTTTTAGAATGGCCTGCCTGTAACGTCACCAAAGCGGCAATCTTGGATTTTTTTACAGCCTCTTGGATAATATATATACGACCTTCAAGGCAGAAGGTATATTTGACAAATTCAACACAGAAAAAGATTCATTATCTTTGAAACTTTTTATATTATGTAAATCTCCTGTTATATGGCCAATTCTTTTTTTGCTGGAAAACCAAAATTTGAAAAAAAGCGATATACATATTAGGGCTATTGTACTAATAGTGAGGACTCTTTCAGTGCTGTCAGCTTTAATAGAGATTCTCCATTTTGTTGCTATAATAATAATTTCAAGGTTAAAATTGCACCTAAGCAAACATGTGTTCGTCAAAATAATCTTACCTGGTTAAAGAATCGATATAGTTCTAAAGAACTGTGCATTAAAAATATTTTGGTCAATTTTGATATCATTGTTCCCCACATTTTTACAGAGATAACCGTTACTTCCTGGAATCTATAAATCGTGGAATGATCGCGGCGAGGTTTAGCGAAGTTTCAGAGAAAAGTGGAATATCACCCATAAGAGATTTGTTTTCGATTATGTTATATACTCAATATAATTGCAAGGCATAGAGTGTTATGGTTCTCAAATAGCAGGGCCTTAAGTAGTATATTTGTGGTAAATTGCTGAATTATTAACCAGAACCAATTAAATGTAACATATAAATGTGGTGTACGAACATAACGGCGACATAACGTCATATGGCAATACAGGCCACTATTCTGACTGCATATCTAAACTCCACAAGAACCAAATGATCGCTGTGATGATTTGTATCTCAGTCACGCTTTCTTTGTAGCTGTTATTATGGACATGTTGGATGACATGATCTCACGGACCTCAGCACCGGCTTATGTGGTTTTTGATACAGATATCCAAGGGAAATGATGTAATAGCCCTATCAACTCATCTGATGGAAAATAATGAACTATGTGACCGTTAGACAGATGACACGGCCCAAGCGGGGGTGGGGGGAACAGGCCAATATTTTAACTTTGTATCTAAAACACCGCAAAACAGATCCATGCGATGATTTGCATCTCAGCTGCGCTTTGATTGTTGTGTGTCATGTGGATATCTTGAATGGCAAGACCCCACGCCCCCTGGCACAATCTTGAGACGTATTCAATGATGTAATAATCCCATCTGATTGAAAGTGTGAAATAAAGGTTATTTTCAGTTTTAAATTAGTGATTTTGCACAAATACACTATTTCTCGGCCCTGCTATGCAAGAATAATAAGACTCGGTGCCTTGTACGCATTCTGACCTTACACATTTATGCTGTGTTTTTTATGCGAATCGAATATATACTTTCGATAATGAAATATGTAATTTTTGGCGTTTCCGCAGCCCTTAATGGGGGACATAACCTCGCAACGTACTAGTAAAAAATAGAGTATATGTTCTAGACCCGGTATCGCTAGAGTAAAACCTGGTCCCTGACATATTTTGCGAAGTTTGCCTTGATTAATGGGATATATGAATGTTTGAGTTTTCCATTAATCCAGGTTTGCTAGATTGAAACCTGGTGACTCTATTTATAGTTATTACATTATGAGGTAAGCGATTAGAATCTTGTAAAATGTTTATGTATGTACTGATCACATATCCGAGTGCTATAATAATGAAGGAGAGATAAATATTTCATATACAGATTTATCATGTCTATTTATGCATACTTTTCGGCTGTGCCAAAGTTTGATTAGGGTGGGTACCTGGGTCTTAGTCCTACCAGATTTGGAAATGGGGGGAGGGAGACGTACCCAGGCGAGGGAAGGATGGGGAGTGATTCCATACCCCGGTAAACAGTCTCCTTGCGTTTTTACAATATATATATTTGAATGTAGTATATAAAGGTGAAATTGACCCCTATTTAAGGGCAGATAACAATTCCTGGTTATCTCTCCTGATTCGTACCGGAAATGACCTTTGACCCCTGCGCATGCGCACATTACCGGATGCAAATGGTGCGCATGGGTCAAAGGTCATTCCCGATAGGAATCAGGGGCGATAACCAGGAATTGTTCAAACAGAGTTATCTCCCCTTAAATGGGGGCCAATTTCCCCTGTTACTACTTATCAAATTGACGTCACTATGATGTCACATCCGGGCACGTGACATCCAGGTCACAGGTCACATCTGGGTCAAAAGGTCAAAGGTTACTTTCGGTCAAGTGACGGCCGAGCAAGAGTTATCTGCCCCTACATAAGACCCCAGTGACTTCCAATGTTAATCTCCTGGAATGCATGTCATCAAACATGGTCCCCGACAATATCGCCAGATATATGCTCAGCATGAATGACAAGTGCCGGACCATCAGTTTCTCCACATAGCCATACAGTGAGAGAAGAGAAATCCTCAAAACCGTATTGGTACGGAAAAATACATGAATAGACTATAAGACTATAATACTTGTAGTAATAAAGATAACCTATAGGTGTTGTACGATGTAATTATTACGAGTCTATGATCAGTGCGACCACAGGGTCGAGCTTGTCGTGTCAAGTATATCTCCGCAAATTGTAAACAAACGAAATGGCGGCGCTTGCTGTGGGAAATCCTCTTTTGGCATCGATCGTGCTGCCATCTGGATGCAAGGAAGACAACTCTGACTAGGCGAAACCTCTGTGGGTGATCTCCCTTGATTCGAACATTTGCATGTTAATCTATGGGATAGGGGTAGTCATTTCTTTTTCTTGCGGATTTTACTATCGGGTGTGGCATCTTGTTTTCTTCGTCCCGCGATGTACAACACCATGGGAGGGGTTTCGAAGCCATGTGGTGATTTATTTTGAAAAGTTCAGGTAGATCTGGTCATGTTAGGTCCATACTGTCGCAGGGGACAATGTTGGTCCCGCTGGGAAACCCACTCATGGACATTTGCGGTATGAGGTGTGGCCCCTTATTTTCTTCATCTCGAGCTGTAGAAAACAATGGGCGGGCTCTCGAGGTCATGAGTTGAAATATTTTGAAAAGTGACTGTGCGCATGCGCACTGGGCATATAGCGCAGGGGTGGACGTTTTGGGGTCTAGGTGAACCACTATTGGTCCGATTTTGTCGTGTGAGGTGTCATCGTGAAGCATTCGTGGGGGAGCGTCCAACTGGATGGGTGTGGGGTGGAACTGACGTCATGCTGCGCATGTGCAGTAAAAAAAAGGTATTGGAATGGACATTTTTGGGTCGAGGTGGGCCAATAATGGTCCGATCGTGTGTCGTCCGTTTTCAACATTCTACGCATGCGCAGTCTGGTCGTAGTATAGGAAACTGGGAACCGTTGCACGAACTGTGCGTAAGTCATACTTAGCGTGAGCGTAGCTATGCTACGCCGACCCGTGTCACAAAGCCTTTAAATTTACGCAAAGCCGTAAGTTATTGCGTAACTGTAAGTCTGCCCGAGAGTATGCTTAGCGTGAGCGCAACTTCGCTTGTATGTCACCATGCCTGTAGTAGATTAATCTAATGGCGTAGTTGTCAAATTTTATGTATCTTAGGAAATGTACAATACTTTTGGAGTCAGAAAATTGTCGTTCTTTTACTTTTTCTCTCCCTAGCATACGATCTCTTAAAGACAATGTGCAGTATTTCGCACCTTCTTTCACACGATCCTTACGATCAAACGCAGATTGCTCTGACGTGTAATTATCGAGGTTAAATATTTACAAAGTCCATTGTGGGCTATGATTATAGCACACTGGTCGACACCTTGTATCCAATATTAATTAAACATAAATTCCAAGTGATATGTATTGCAGAGGCGAAAATCTGAAACTTACGCATGGCGTAAATCTTGATGTAATTACGTCTGCCTTGCGCCAGGTTCGTGAAACGCGTGTAGAGCCGGGCGTAGTGTGAGCGCAACGCAGGTGCAAATCCTTCCGTCGATCGTAACTTACGCTTCGTGCAACGATCCCCAGGCATTTTAGGGTTGAGTGATTGAGGGGCCATCCGTGTTCCAAATGGACAGTGTGGGGTGTCATCTTGAAGCTCTCGTGGTGTAGACCACGACATGAGGGATGTTCATGTCATCTGTGGCGTCATTGGTGACGTTATCAATATGAGTATTAGCCAGAGTGGGCGTTTTGGAGGTGCGTGGGGTTGTGTGTGAGCGATTGAAGCACCATTCTTGGCACGAATGCGTCGTGTGAGGTGTCAAAGTGACGCTTTCGTGGTATAGACCACGACTTGAGGGATGTCCTAGTCATCTGTGACGTCATTGATGACGTAGCGAAAGCGGCCATTTTAGGGGTGCGTAGAGGTATGTTTGAGAGACTGAGCGACCATACTTGGTCCGAATGGGATGTGTGGGGTATCATAGTGGAGCTTGTCGGACAGCGTCCGACTGGTCTACCGTGTCGTGGAAGTAGGATATGGCGCGCATGCGTAGGCACACCGAGCTCCAAACACCCAACTGACCCATCCCCGAGATCCGAACTCCGACTTCCCGACTGCCCCATCCCCGAGCGCCGAGCTCCAAACACCCAACTGCCCCATTCCCGAATTCCGAGCACCCAACTGTCCCATGCAAGAGCTCGGAGGTCAATGCGATCGAATTAGCTCTTTTAAAGGGTCACGTAGGTGGGAGTCACCTCACAAAGGACATATGCAAATTTGAATACGTGCCCTTTCGGCACTTGGGGCATTTCCGTGAACCGGTTAACTCCGGTATACAAAAGAACCAAAAACACATTCCGTGTGATGGCTTCGCTCTATACGATTATTATGTTTGGAAAGCAAATGTCTACGTAGATTAAATGGCGTGAAAAAGGACTCCGAACACAAGTGACATGCGTAAACCATGGCTCTCGTCTCCACGGACACCGGCGTATAATGTAGTTTTTATATGCAACAGCTCGGAGCTCGGGGCTGAGACAGTTGGGTGCTCGGAGCTCGGGGATGGGACAGTTGGGTGTTTGGAGCTCGGAGCTTGGAGCTCGGGGATGGGGCAGTCGAGATCTCGGAACTCGAAGCTCGGGATGGGGCAGTTGGGTGTTTGGAGCTCGGAGTCTCTGCGCTTGCGCGCCATATCCTCTACTTCCACAACACGCCAGTCGGACGCTATCTCACGAAAGCTTCACTAGGATAACTCACACGTCCCATTCGGACCAAGAATGGTCCCTCAGTCTCTCAAACACACCCCTACGCACCTCTAAAATAGCCGCTTTCGCTACCACTCGTAGTGCTAACGTCAGCAATGACGTCACAGATGACGTGAACCTCCCTCGGGTCGTAGTCTACAGCACGAGCTCTTCAATTTGACAGCCTACACGGTTTATTAGAACCACGGATGGTCCATCTATACCCGAAAACGTTCATCCCAATGCCGGTTTTCAACTGCGCATGCGCAGAATGACGTCAGTTTCACACCACAGCCATGTGACCTTTTTATCTACTGCGCATGCGCAGAACCGCCATTCCAATTACCTTTTTCTACTGCGCTACTGCGCATGCAGCGTCCCCACATGCGCATGTGGGGACGCTATTCACACCCCACACCCATCCAGTTGGACGCTCCCCAACGAATGCTTCGAGATGACATCTCACCCGACCCAATCGGACCGATAGTGGTCCACCTAGACCCAACACCGTCCACCCCAGCGCTTCTTGCCCAGTGCGCATGCGCACAGTCATTTTTCCAAAAATTTCAACGCATGGCCTCGAGACCCCGCCCATCGTGTTCTACAGCTCGAAATGAAGAAAACAAGGGGCCAAACCCACACCGCAAATGTCCATAAGTGGGTTTCCCAGCGGGACCAACATTGTCTACTGCGCCAGTATGGAACTAACATGACCAGACCTACCTGAACTTTTCAAGCTATTTCACCGCATGGCTTCGTGACCCCTCCCATCGTATTCTACATCGCGAGACGAAGAAAACAGATGCCACACCCCATAGTAACATTTAGGTTATATTTGTATCCGGTATTGTGCGCATGCGCAGGGGTCAAAGGTCACTTCCGGTACGAATCAGGGGAGGTAACCGCAAGGTAATCGTTGCATTTATGACAAATATCAACAGCGATGAGGCCATGGCTATTCCCTACCACTATATGTACATGTATATATGGAGCGTTTAGCGTTTAGAATAATTATTATTTTACAATCTAAATGTGTACGGTTTATTTCTATCTTTCCATCACTGGGTTTGTCATTTCTCCGAGTTTGTGCAGCTACCAGTAAATAGAGTATCTGTCAGATTCTAAAGTTGTCTGCCACACGAATTATCGCTCGTATGTTTTATAATCCTGGATATCTACCTTTATATTTGGCAGATGGACTTTGACTCGCACGGACGATGCATGCCTCCATTCGCATCTACGAGCGTACCTATCGTGAGAATTTATACGGCGGTGATGTTTCTGCTTATGCCATGCTCTGTGACAGTCTTCCTGTACATTCCCGTCATGAGGAGGAAGTGGTTCCGACGCCGAGTCAACCCGACTGAAAATGCTCGTGTGCCACAAGTCCAAGATAACCAGCAAGTGGTCCGGGACAAACATACGAGGTCAACATTGATATTTTTCATTTCTTACGTCCTGTATATCCTCTGTTATCTACCAGCATCAGTTGTGGCCATGGTCTATGCCTCATCAGCGTCTCTGAGTAATCTGCATGTAGCTTGGATAGTCTTCATATCCCGCATTGCCTATCTCTTGTTGTATATGCCAATGATTCTCAACCCTATGGTACATATGATTGCCAACAAAGATTTTATTTCGGGATTCAAGAACCTAGCCCGTGTTACCAATACTCGTGTGCACCGAATGAATTAGACATATGATCGATCAGCTGGATTATCCTCATTACAGGATCCACAGCAAAATGTATTTTCAGACACTGCCTTATTCAGAGAGCATTTGCAACCCATTCGTTTCACAACGAATCAACTAGAGCGTTAAATCAGTTTGACCAGTCGGTTGATGTCATAGACGATTTGAGTGCGAAGAACAATCAGACAATTATGTGAAAACAGACAACTACGAAAAAGGCATCGATTAGCTCAAGTAATTATTCTGAGAAAACTTAAACTATGTGATATATACAGTGTATACCTTGGCGTTTCTATTTCAATGGAGGAACATATCAACTGAGAGCCACCACGAATACAAGAAAAAAATAACGTAGTCAAATGGGACGCGAATCTGTCATATAGATCATACAGGACAGACCCTCTAACCGACACGGCCACATTGCTTCCCACTGGAATGAGACGGTTTATGGCAGGTTCCATAGTACGACAGTCTCTATGACTCGACAAGTGCTCTGATGAGATTCACATCGAACGTTATCTTTGACACCAATCGCCTGACATTAATCTAAATTTCATGAATAGCGTCTTGGTTGTTTTAGCAGATAAGGGCCTCAGTAGTATACAAAGAGTCAATCGACGCCTTGGCTCCTCACTGCGCATGCGCAGAACCTTGTTGGCTGCCTACTGCGCATGCTCAATGAGGAGCAATTGAGGAGCAATGAGGAGCAACGAGGAAGGTCACCAAAGGTCAATGAGTAAATAGTTCCGGCAAAAAAAAAAAAAAATGTATCCATCCGCGGTGATGCGGTTTGGCCGCGGTTTTGGCGGTGATTCGGTCTCGGGAAAAAACTTCCGCGGAGAAAAAGTAGTCCCTAGATAAAATGGTCCGATGGGGTCGAGTGAGGTATCAAAGTGAAGCTTAGGTGAAGGGGCATCTAATGGGCTGGGCGAGGGGTTGACATATCGGCCTTCTGCGCATGCGCGGTGGCCGAAGGGTATGAAAATAGCCTTTTTGGAGCTAGGGGAGCCCCTAGTGGACCGATGGGGTCGAGTGAGGTATCAAAGTGAAGCATTCATGAAGGGGCATCTGATGTACTAAGTGTGGGGTTGAATTAGGGTCATTCTGCGCATGCGCGGTGGCCCAAGGGTATGAAAATAGACGTTTTGGAGCTAGGGAAGCCCCTAGTGGACCGATGGGGTCGAGTGAGGTATCAAAGTGAAGCATTCATGAAGGGGCATCTAATGGACTGGATGTGGGGTTGAATTAGGGTCATTCTGCGCATGCGCGGTGGCCGAAGGGTATGAAAATAGACGTTTTGGTATCTAGGGAAGCCCCTAATGGACCAATGGGGTCGAATGAGGTATCGATGTGAAGCTTATGTGAAGGGGCATCTGATGGACTGGGTGTGGGGTTAAATTAGGGTCATTCTGCGCATGCGCGGTGGCCGAAGGGTATGAAAATAGACGTTTTGGCATCTAGGAAGCCCCTAATGGACCAATGGGTCGAGTGAGGTATCGATGTGAAGCTTATGTGAAGGGGCATCTGATGGACTGGGTGTGGGGTTAAATTAGGGTCATTCTGCGCATGCGCGGTGGCCGAAGGGTATGTGAAAATAGACGTTTTGGCATCTAGGGAAGCCCCTAATGGACCAATGGGGTCGAGTGAGGTATCTATGTGAAGCTTATGTGAAGGGGCATCTGATGGACTGGGTGTGGGTTAAATTAGGGTCATTCTGCGCATGCGCGGTGGCCGAAGGGTATGAAAATAGACGTTTTGGCATCTAGGGAAGCCCCTAATGGACCAATGGGGTCGAGTGAGGTATCGATGTGAAGCTTATGTGAAGGGACATCTATTTAGGCTGGGTGTGGGTTAAATTAGAGCTTGGTTTGGCATGTGCGCGGTGGCCCAAGGGTATGGAAATAGACGTGTTGGAGCTAGTATCTTAATGTCCAACGGGCCTGAGTGAGGTATCAAAGAAGCCTAGTGAAGAGGCATTCAGGCAATGGGGTGGGTGCATGTAAAATTTTTCCTGAAAAAAAAAACGGAAAACGGACTTTATCGAAAAACCTGGGAAAATGCCTATATGTGGTATGAGGGGTATATAGGTCGCCGGGCTTAACGGGGCTTGTCTATCAATAGAGTTATCTCTCCCTAGTTCCAGGGTGGGTGTATGTAAAAATTTTCCTGGAAAAATACGGAATACGGACTTTATCCTAAATTACGGGAAAATGCCTATATGGGTATGGGAGGTATAGCACCATCCTGGGAAACGTACTTCTATACATTTGCGGTAGGGTTGTGGGGTATCGTTTTACTCGTCTCGTCATTTAGAACATGATAGGAAGTGTCCCCGTGCGAATCGGTGAAATTTTTGAAAAAGTACGATATAGCCTCATATAGTCCCATACTGAGGGTATAGGATCAATGTTTGTCCCCCTGGGAAACGTACTTCTATACATTTGCGCTAGGGTTGTGGGGTCTCGTTTTACTCGTCTCGTCATTTAGAACATGATAGGAAGTGTCCCCGTGCGAATCGGTGAAATTTTTGAAAAAAGTCACCGAGCCCCATATAGTCCCATACTGGGGTATAGGTTCAATGTTTATACCCCTGGGAAACGTACTTATATACATTTGCGGTAGGGTTGTGGTATCTCATGTTTTACTCTGTCTCTGTCATTTAGAAGCACAATATATAGGAAGTGTTAGGAGCGAATCGGTGAAATTTTTTCAAAAAGTCACCGAGTGCCTGCGCTCCATAGGCCTACTGCATGGCTATGGGTGTATAGGCCCATACGGGGTGGACATGTTGGAGTCTAGGTGAGTCCCTAATGGTCCAATGGGGTCGAGTGAGGTCTTATTTGAAGCTCTCGTGGAGGAGCACTTGACTACACTAATGGTTCGTCCGTGTTCAATAGTCTGCGCACGCGCAGCCTGGCCCGTAGTATAGAAAACAGGCATTTTGGGTGCTATGTAGGGGTGTGTTTGGGATAGAGATGGGCTATTCACGGTTCGAATGGGTCGTGAGGTGTCAAAGTGAAGCTTGTGTGGGGTAGAGTCAGAATGGTGTGTTTTTGAATGCAAGTCGCGTTAATCTGCGCATGCGCAGTTGGTTATAGTAAGTAAAGTGAACATTTTGGGGCAGTGAAGGAAGGTATTTGGTGTAGAGAGGGATCATCCTTAGTCCGAATGCGTCGTGTGAGGTGTCATCTCTGAGAATTTTGGGTACATTCCGATTTGAGATGTCCGCGGGTATCATCTGTGATGTCATCGTGACGTCATCGGCATGAGTAGCGAAAGTGGACATTTTCGGGCAGTACATGAAGGTATTTGGGGTCGAGATGGCTATTCACAAGTTCAGTTGGGTCGCAAAGAGAGGCCAAAGTAGCTTGTGTGGGGTAGAGTCAGAATGGTGTGAAGCTTTTTTGAATGAAAGTCGCGTTATCTGCATGCGCAGTTGGTTGTAGTAGCGAAAGTGGACATTTTCGGGCAGTACATGAAGGTATTTGGGATCGAGATGGGCTATTCACGGTTCGAATGCGTCCTCGAAGGTGTCATCTTGTAGTTCTCGGGGTGTACATTCCGATTTGAGGGATGGTCGCGTCATCTGTGACGTCATCGGTGACGTCATCGGTACGAGTAGTAGCGAAAGTGGACATTTTCGGGCAGTACATGAAGGTATTTGGGGTCGAGATGGGCTATTCACGGTTCGGATAGACGAATGGTGTTTTTGAATGAAAGTCGCGTTAATCTGCGCATGCGCAGTTGGTTGTAGTAAGTAAAGTGGCCATTTTGGGGCAGTACATGAAGGTATTTGGGGTCGAGATGAGCTATTCACGGTTCGAATGCGTCCTGGATGGTGTCATCTTGTAGTTCTCGGGGTGTACATTCCGATTTGAGGGATGTCCGAGTCATCTGTGACGTCATCGGTGACGTCATTGGTACGAGTAGTAGCGAAAGTGGACATTTTCGGGCAGTACATGAAGGTATTTGGGGTCGAGATGGGCTATTGACGGTTCGAATGGGTCGTGTGAGGTAAAGTCAAAGTGAAGGGCTTGTGTGTAGGAGTCAGAATGGTGTTTTTCTGGGGTAATGAAAGTCGCGCCAATCTGCGCATGCGCAGTTGGTTGTAGTAAGTAAAGTGGACATTTTCGGGCAGTACATGAAGGTATTTGGGGTCGAGATGGGCTATTCACGGTTCGAATGCGTCCTGGAAGGTGTCATCTTGTAGTTCTCGGGGTGTACATTCCGATTTGAGGGATGTCCGCGTCATCTGTGACGTCATCGGTGATGTCATCGGTACGAGTAGTAGCGAAAGTGGACATTTTCGGGCAGTACATGAAGGTATTTGGGGTCGAGATGGGCTATTCACGGTTCGAATGCGTCCTGGAAGGTGTCATCTTGTAGTTTTCGGGGTGTACATTCCGATTTGAGGGATGTCCGCGTCATCTGTGACGTCATTGATGACGTCATCGGTACGAGTAGTAGCGAAAGCGGACATTTTGTGGGTGCGTGAGGGTGAGTTTGGTGTAGAGATGCACCATCCTTAGTCCGAATGCGTCGTGTGAGGTGTCATTTTGTAGCTCTCGGGGTGTACATTCCGAATTGAGGCATGTCCGAAGCATCTGTGACGTCATCGATGACGTCATCAGTAGGAGTATTAGCGAAAGTGAGCCTTTTGGGGCAGTGCAGGAAGGTATTTGGTGTAGAGATGGACCATCCGCGTTGCGAATGCGTCGTGTGGGGTATCATGTTGTAGCTCTCGGAGTATAGACCCTGATTTCAGGGATATTTATAGCATCTGTGACGTCATTGGTGACGTCATTAGTACAAGTTGTAGCGAAAGTGGGCCTTTTTTAGCAGTGAAGGATGTTATTTGGTGTAGAGATGGACCATCCGTGGTCCAAATGGACCGTGTGAGGTGTCATCTTGTAGCAACGCCCACCAACACCATTCTTAATGCTTCAACGCCCTCGTGAAATAGCTCAGAAGCTCTGATATTCCATGGAATTGTCACTAATTCTTCGAAATGCGGTGATGCCCGTCAACGCCCGTCGTTACACCTTAACACTCTAACATAACACCATGATATAGACCAGAGAGAGAACAACAACAACAACAAGGATGACACATGAGAGAACAACAACAACAAGAAGTTTTTTTCATATAGTTTATTTTCCCCAATGTTACATCACACCCACGCTGGGGGAGCCGCGTTGGGTATATTTACAATTCAAGAAGATTCTTATCCAATCAGAGGCCACCATTTGCATGTTTCATATTCGTTCCTGTCCGTTAGATGTATTCTTGTCCAATCAGAAGTCTCCATTTCAGAAAGTGCCATCTGAACCGTTTATTCTAATCATCGTCGGGCAGGCCAGGATACCGTTGAGGCAACATATCCTCAGATAGTTGTTTGCGCATTCTAAGTATCTATCAGTGCATGGGTGAATACTTTCATCCGATGGAGGTGGTGGTCAGTTTAACCACGAAGAACGCAACATTGGTCATTATCTCCACTATCCACTTGGTGTTACAATTCAAGAAGACTTGTCCAATCAGAGGCCACCATTTGCATCTGTCATATTCGTTCCTGTCCGTTAGATGTATTCTTGTCCAATCAGAAGTCTTCATTTCAGAAAGTTCCATCTTCGGCCATGTTCGCTCTGAACCGTTTATTCTAATCACCGTCGGTCAGGCCAGGATGCCGTTGAGGCAACATATCCTCAGATAGTTGTTTGCGCATTCTGAGAATCTATCAGTGCCTGGGTGAATACTTTCATCCGATGGGTTGGTCGGTCAGCTTGGTCACGAAGAACGTAACATTGGTTACCCTCTCCACTTTCCACTTGGTGTTGGGGCGTTGTTGTTGGGCCCATTCCAAGGGATCCACGTTGGGCAGGTTCTCCAGCATCGTCTCTAGCGACGCCCGGTTAATGATGGTAAACGGTTGGTCAAATACCCGGATGTTACTGCTCGGGTAAAAGTATCGGACTTGATCTGTCTCCTTATGCTGCAGCACATAACCAAACGCCAGATTTAATTTGAAGGACGTTGCTTGGTCATTGAAGATGGCTTCCACGTAGCTGCCTAGACGGGCGAGGTCGGTCAGTCGAAAATTGTAGATATCTTGAATAGGGCGATGACGGTAGAAACAGTGCCGTATCATGGTCCAATGGCGCCGATAGATGTCACTCACTGGATGGGCGCCCTGTAAGAGATCGCTAGGAACATTTATGGGCTCGTCCAGAAAATGTTCGATGTTATCAGGCGTATGACTCGAAACCGTAACGGAGGGGTCCGGCTGGATATCCAGGCCCTCCTGGACCGTGGGTATAGGCAGGCTCTTCGTCATCGCATCACCAGTGGCGTTCGTCTCTCCGGGTTCATCTTCACTGGGTCTGACCTTCCGCGGCTCCTCTTTAGTGGAAAGTTGTCGCCCAAACTGTAGAGACGGGGCATGCATCAAACGTTGGTGCTGTCTAAACCGACTGGGTCGTTTGAAGAGTCGACCACAATCATTACATAGTACCGTCGCACCCGGGTGAAGTACCCTCTCATGACGCAGTAAATCATCCTCCCGATTGAATGACCGTGCGCAGGTTGTACAAGTATACCGAGCATCGTTGTGGGTGGAGGCCTCGTGGCGTCGTAAATTATTTAGACGAGTAAACAGCTTCTGGCAAGTTGTGCAAGTGAACATCTTGGTGGTTGACAGAGTGTCTGATGAAACGGCAAGGCCGCTTCCTTTTATAGCACGCTAGCTGGT
>JAVTVY010044077.1:0-21806 GCA_036873755.1 Hanleya hanleyi | reverse complement strand
TCTCTTACAGTTTATCATCAGTGCGAGTATCGACTCAGAGAGCAGGTTTTGAATATCTCCACGCGTTACTAATTACACATTCCAGGGCTCATGTACTCATGCGCAGAGAGAACATGATGGGACCCAATAAATTGCCAAATGCACTGTTGCTCCCAAAAATCATCTGTTGCCTCATTTTACCATTGTTGCACTTATCTGCCTGCAAGAAGACATCTTCCCTACAGATGACTGTAACACAATATATGTACTGCTGCCTTCGCCTATAATCATCTGTGTTGATTCAGTACTGTGATAAAGCTATTTGCAGTAATTGTTGTTGTTGCTATTTAGCTGAAATATTGCTGAATGCAACGTTAAATTTAATTCTTGATATCTCTCTCTATCTCTGTTGACGATGGAATATATTATCTGGATTAATATGTTACTACCATGATGAATACACAGGTTTTTTTCAAGTTCCCCAAAATAAATCGTTTACTTTATTATTGTCTTCATGGTTTTCTGATTTCATTAAATGTTTTATGTGTATGCTACAATTTTATGCCACACTTTGCACTCTCACCAAAATGTGTGCAGTATGATATATACTGCAGGGCTGTAGCCAGGATTTACTGGGGGGTGGTTTGCCTTCACTCCAAAAGGGCACATCAGGGGGTTCGCTGTATGGGGAAAGGGGCAAATGGGGGGTTCGCTTCAGTGTTTGAAAAGGGCATTTATATGAGAAAAATATATAACATTTTTGAAAGGGGGGTTCGCCTGAACACAGAAAACCCCTTGGCTACGGGCCTGTACTGAAAGTATGGAATATTCAAAATATGGCCATCATGAAGTTGAACCCCACATTGACCTTTGCAGTCGCACGGTCAACATTTCTGTGAACTGATGATCAATAGAGCATATTTCATGTACTTTGACCCCAACATCAATAGGCTTCTTCAGGTCAAGTATAATGTGCTTGATATCTTTCATAAAGATCATTGTAGCGTAACTCGATATTTCTGAACAAAACCAAGCTTTTCAGAGGGACTGAAGAAAGGACAAGGCAAAAACTTGCCTCTCAACAACAGTTGGCGTAAGACACGAGACCCCTGTCTTGGTTGAGGAGGTTCCTGAAAATAAAATGTTATTTTTCTTATATTTTGACAAGAGGTAGAACAAACAAACCTTCAAACATTCAAAATAAATGATGAAATTCAGGGATCACCAGGCTTAATTTTTCATAACCTAGGAATTTATCTGGTGTACTTTAATGGTTTAACCCTACTCTAATATATGGGATTAGATAGGAATTCTATAAAAATATGCCTCTAATTTCATAGAAAAGGCTAATATTTTCTAAGAAGTTACAATGCAATTTTCTCCAAAATGTCTCAAAATGCTAAATCAGAAAATTTAATAAAAAACAGGGGTCACCAGGTTTCTCTTCAAGACAGTAGGATGCCAACATGGAAAACCATGGTCACGAGGCCAAATTACCCTGATTTCGCCAAGTCATTTTGCCAGCGTTACTTCGTTGAGTAACATGAATTGCAGGCAAGCACCTAAAAGGTGCGTGGACCCCTCCGCCTGTTTTTTTACCCCTCGGCCAAAATTTGGCCGAAGGGTATTGTCGTCATGTATGTCTGTCCGTCTGTCCGTCCGTCCGTCCGTCTGCCCGTGACACCTTTCTCGTTACCAAGATATCTTCAGAACGACTTACCCTAGGCACACCAAACTTGCAGTGCACATCCGTATGCTTGTGACCCAGAACCCTATTGAATCTGGACCTGATTGGTTAGAAACTTTGGTGGCCATCTTTAATTTATGCGAAACCATCACAGCTTTCTTGTTACCAAGATATCTTTAGAACGACTTACCCTAGGCACCCCAAACTTGCACTGCACATCCATATGCTCATGACCCAGAACCCTATTGAATCTGGACCTGATTGGTTCAAAACTTTGGCGGCCATATTTAATTTATGCGAAATCATTAATCTTGTGTATCTTAGGTACCATTTCTCTGTTCAGTGTGAAACTTGGTATAGATCATCGATGCATCAAGAAACTTCAAAGGAATGACCAAACCAGTTTCCCTGATTCGGTGAAAACCTTGGCGGCCATCTTTAATTTATGCAAAATCTTCAATGATATATATCTCTGATACCATTCAAGTGTTCAATACGAAACTTGGTATACAGCATCGATGTATCAAGAGATCTGTAATGTATAGCCACATCAGTTCCTCTGAGTGGCGGGAAGGATGGGCGGCCATCTTTAATTGATGCAAAATAATTAATGATCTCTATCTCTGATACTGTTCGAGTGCTCGATGTAAAATTTGGTATATATCATCGAAGCATCAATAGACTTACGATAAATGACAGTTCTGGCGTTTCTGATTGGGCGGAACCTTGGCGGCCATCTTTAATTTATGCAAAATCTTCAATGATATATACCTTTGATACCATTTCAGTGTTCTATATGAAACTTGGTATCCAGCATCGATGTATCAAGAGACTTGCAATGAATAACCACATCGGTTCCTCTGAGTGGCGGCCATCTTTAATTTATGCGAAATCATTAATGATCTATATCTATGATACGGTTCAAGTGCTCAATGTAAAATTTGGTATACATCATCGATGTATCAATAGACAGTTCTGGTTTTTCTGCTTGGGCGGAAACCTTGGTGGCCATCTTTAATTTATGCAAAATCTTTAATGATGTTTATCTTTCATACCATTTCAGTGTTCTATATGAAACTTGGTATACAGAATCTATGTATCAAGAGACTTGCAATGAATAACCACATCAGCTTCTCTGAGTGGTGGGAAGGATGGGCGGCCATCTTTAATTTATGCGAAATCATTAGGGATCTCTATCTCAGATAATTTTCAAATGTTCGATGTAAAATTTGGTATACATCGTCCATGCATCAACAGACTTATGTAATGAATACCGGTTTCTCTGATTGGACGGAAACGTTTGAGGCCATTTCTAATGGCAAAATTTTTCATAATCTGTATATTTGTTACTTGACTGCTTGGTGTTCCTGAAGTCTTGTTTTAAATTGAATACATTATGAATGGCTGGCGCCCAGAGCCGAGGGGTTTTCAGATGCGCAGCTTCGTATTTTAGTCTTAGGATCAGGGCTGCATCTAGAGCCAATTTAGTTTCGGAAAACATATGGGCGCCCAAAACTCAAATGAAACAAAAAACGAAAGTAGTGTTGTTCAATTTGAAACGATTTCTGAAGGAAATACTCCTAGAAAAATCTTCTGGGAGCCTCAATATCGATCCGATTGCATAGCTGGATATTGAATTTCATGTTAATAAACCTCTGTTTTGTGATTGATCACAGGCTCTTTGCGCCGAAATTCACTTAAAAAAATTGGACCCTCAATAATGAAGTACGAAAAGGAACTGGGAGATCGGAACCTGCAAAAAATCCCTGGATACCGTATATAACACTTAGGTTTCACATGAGTGGTGTGCTGGGATTACAGCATGCAAGAAAGTGTAGCTTTATCAGTGGCAATTTATGCATTGCACAAGTGTGATAACAAGTAAACACATTGATTAACACAGGCCCACCCTTATCATAATTTGGCGGGGGCGGGGGGCATAAGCTCCAGGTATGCAAACTGGTTCAAAATTGCCCAGAGTCCATTCCAAGGTACAGTAACATGTTTGGTGACAAAAATTGAAGCATTTTGTTGTACCAGTTAAATGTGTGGACACAAATATAGTTCATGCAAAAGTTTTAGGATAAATCATATGATGTAGAATAGAATGATTTAATAGAAAAATTAAAGAAAAATGTCCTTCATTCAATGAGAATCTTGAATGGACCAGGCTTTCTTGTATCAGGGAGCCTTCAAAATTCACAATGAAACCTGCAACCAAGGGTTCCCGATGGGCATAGATAACAGTGCAAAAGCTAAGCCATCAATAAATAATAAAAAAAAAAAATTAAAAATCATGAAATCATCATAGCCATCTGAAAATCTAATCATTTCATCAGTCAACATTCAGGAAGCTCTCACCAAAGTTTGGTCAGGCCCGACTTCATAGATCTGCAGATATTCAGCGGACAAGTACATGTTGATGGGCATAGATAACAGTGCAAAAGCTGAGACATCAATAAATAATTAAAAAAAAATTAAAAATCATATAATCATCATAGCCATCTGAAAATCTAATCATTTCATCAGTCAACATTCAGGAAGCTCTCACCAAAGTTTGGTCAGGCCTGACTTCATGGATCTACAGATATTCAGCGAACAAGAACATGTTGACGGACGGACGCTAGGACGGACGGACGGACGTACATGGCAACGACAAGACCCCACAGCCCTATGGGCTGAGGGGTAAAAACCTTTCACCACTGTTACCTTAAATGCTTATGTTTTCCTTTTCCATTAAATTTCGTTTAAATATCGCTATTTTGGTAGATGCACAGTAGACGTTACATAGAATTGGTCTGGAACCTCCTTAAAGACCCTCAAAACAACTGGTTTCGTGATTAGGCTTATTAAAAAATTTGTCGAGAAAGTGACCCATCCCAAGATGTGGTTTTTACCTGCGGCACGCAGGTCTACGGGAGGCTCGCGTTGTTGTTCTTGTTCTTCTTCTTGTTCTTCTTCTTCTTGTGACTTTTTGAAATACGCATGCGTTAAGAGAGTGTGATCTCTGCCACACTTTTCTTCTCAACATCCGATCTCACATGCCAACCCTGTCTTCAGGCACGTTTGAATTCATTTGCAACTATATTCGGTGGCATGAATTATTGCTTCGTTGATTTGCGTTCAGACTTCAATTCTCCTACGTCAGTCGCTTAAAAGCTGTCAATCGACACATCTTCATTGGCTTCAGATATTACCATTTTCACTTTGAGGTCCTTGAATAGCTTATATACCAAGGAAGATGAGCCGTAACCTTGTCAGTGGTTCAGCTAATTTGCATACAGTCATAGGCGACTGTCTTAGTAAGTAGAAAAATAAGTTCACTACTTCTACTAATTATTTTATCTACCCAATCTAGATAATTCACAAATTGGTGAAGAAGCAGACAAGTAACGCATTGTCATTATGATTAACCTCGGATAATACTTGGTATCAAATTACAGATCATGCATCATAAACACTCAACAATTACGTTTCAGAATTATAGGAACAACTCACCAACTTTCGCCGAATAAAGATGTTTAACCTATAATGGCAATCTGGTATCGATGTTTAACTTTACCCCCAAATATCGCATATATGAAAATATGTTTTGAAAGGAAGAATAATTTAACCCTTTGTGGGAATCGAAACAATGACCCTCCAGTCCCTGGAGTTGCACTTACTGTCTGTTACTGGATACCGTATATAACACTTAGGTTTCACATGAGTGGTGTGCTGGGATTACAGCATGCAAGAAAGTGTAGCTTTATCAGTGGCAATTTATGCATTGCACAAGTGTGATAACAAGTAAACACACTGATTAACACAGGCCCATCCTTATCATTATTGGGGGGAGGGGGAGGGGGCATAAGCAGCTCCAGGTATGCAAACTGATTCAAAATTGCTCAGTCAGGCTAAAAATGGGCTCTCCTAATCACTCGTTTTAAATAATTTCCAAGGTACAGTAACATGTTTGGTGACAAAAATTGAAGCATTATGTTGTACCAGTTAAATGTGTGGACACAAATATGGTTCATGCAAAAGTTTTAGAATAAATCATATGATGTAGAATAGAATGATTTAATAGCAAAATTTAAGAAAAATGTTGTCCTTCATTCAATGAGAATCATGAATGGACCAGGCTTTCTTGTATCAGGGAACCTTCAAAATTCACAACGAAACATGCAACCAAGGGTTCCCGATGGGCATAGATAACAGTGCAAAAGCTAAGCCATCAATAAATTAAAAAATTTAAAAAAATTAAAAATCATGAAATTATCATAGCCATCTGAAAATCTAATCATTTCATCAGTTAACACTCAGGAAGCTCTCACCAAAGTTTTGTCAGGCCTGACTTGATAGATCTGCAGATATTCAGCGGACAAGAACATGTTGATGGGCATAGATAACAGTGCAAAAGCTGAGCCATCAATAAATAATAAAAAAAAAATTAAAAATCATGAAATCATCATAGCCATCTGAAAATCTAATCATTTCATCAGTTAACACTCAGGAAGCTCTCACCAAAGTTTTGTCAGGCCTGACTTGATAGATCTGCAGATATTCAGCGGACAAGAACATGTTGATGGGCATAGATAATAGTGCAAAAGCTGAGCCATCAATAACTAATAAAAAAAAAATTAAAAATCATGAAATCATCATAGCCATCTGAAAATCTAATCATTTCATCAGTCAACCTCCAGGAAGCTCTCACAAAAGTTTGGTCAGGCCCGACTTCATGGATCTGCAAATATTTAGCGGACAAGAAAATGTTGACGGACGGACGCTAGGACGGACGGACGTACGCACATGGCAACGACAAGACCCCACAGCCCTATGGGCTGAGGGGTAATAAGGGCTGAGGTGACTAATTTTCTGTTGGCTTCTAGAATACAACTATATAAGTAAGTTTTCAAAATGCAGTAAGTATATCAAACAGAGTTCTGCAGATATAGTTGGTTACATTCAAGCAGGTTAGTTTCTCGGTATTCTTGCATTTACCAGGTTACCCCACTGATGTTGAGGCGTTCACTCCATCAGACGCTCACGATGCTTATCCATCAACATCAGATGAGTTGTTTGAGTTGAACTGTCATCACAGCTCCCGAGCTAGCGTAACTAATTCCCCTTAAGCCGGTGCTAGGGACCGTGTGGATACTCCATAGTCTCCACATGAACAGCTGCAATAAAAGCGCGGCTGAGATACCAAGGCTACGTTCCGTTAGGTTCCGTGGGATGCTTTCCTGTAGAGTCATATGGTTGCTTTTTAGTCGCCAAATGTCGTCGATTTTTCCTACCTCTTGCATATCGTTCCAATCAATTTGTTACTTGTACATGTATGTCAGTATTCTGGTGGGGGAATGTTAGTCTCCGAGGCCCGCCCTCTGTACATGTCGCTCGACAAATATATGTAGGTTTATTGTTTTGTTGGGAAATTTAAGATGTACGACTTCAGGCATTGCAGGTTGGTTTCTCGGGGTATTCTTGCATTTAACAGGTTACTCCATGTTGAGGCGTTTACTCCATCAGACGTCCACAATGCTTATCCATTAACATCACATGAGTTGTTTGAACTGGTCTGTCATCACAGCTCCCGAGCTAGCATATATAATTCCGCTTAAGCCGGTCCTAGGGGCCGTGTGGATACTCCTTAATCTCCACATGAACAGCTGCAATAAAAGCGCGGCTGAGATACCAAGGCTACGTCCGAGATTCCACCGTATTCTCTGGTCTGAACGTTAGGTGCCCAGGGATGCTTTCCTGTAGAGTCATTTGTTACCTGTCTATGTCAGGATTCTGCTGATGGACTGTTAGTCCCCGAGGCCCGACCTCTGTACATGTCACTTGAAAAATATATGTAGTTTTAGTTTTTTTATGGGAAATTTAAGCCGTACGACATCGGGCATTGCAGGTTAGTTTCTCTGGGTATTTTTGCATTTACCAGGTTATCCAATGTTGAGGTGTTTACGCCATCAGACGTCCATGATGCTCATCCATTAACATCAGATGAGTTGTTTAAGCTGATCTGTCATCACAGCTCCCGAGCTAGCGTATCTAATTCCGCTTACGCCGGTGCTAGGTGCCATGTGGTTGCTTTTTAGTCGCCAGATGTCGTCAATTTTCCCACCTCTTGCATATCGCTCCAATTACTCTTCTACCAAATTTGAACAGGATTATATTTTCACGCAATATATTAGAAGTTTGGCTGTTGAAAGAGGTATATTTTTGTTAGAAGAGTAAATCATCCATGCAAGTAAATACCGAAAATATACCAAAATAGACCAGGGAGCAAATTTTGAATAATTTCATTTATATGCATTCAAGCATGTAAACTTCACGAAAACTAAAAATAAAGGTTTTGCATTAAAAATACGCTTTATTACCATCACACACAAAGGAGTTTTTCGTATATAAACCTCGCGTATCCTTTTATCTGTTGTTGTTGCCTATACACACACGATCGAATACGTTTAGAAAAAAATGTATTAGCTCATATATTTCACAAATATCGACACACACGATCGAATACGTTTAGAAAAATGTATTAGCTCATATATTTCACAAATATTGAGAAATGTACGAGCCTTGATTCTTGTCGGGTTTTTCTCAATTGTCCGAGATATAAACCGTACTTACAGAGGCATTTGCTCTCCTCTCCTTTATGGCTTTTGAAAGGATGTCCACAAAATACCTAGTGGAAACTTTATCAGTAATGGTAAAGCCGATAGCTTCCATGGCCGGGATTAGGACAGGGAAGAGAACTGAAAAACACAAATCTAACAATTAGCCTGATAATGAAATGGTAAACTGCAATTATGAGGGGTTCAGGATTAACTTTGCGGTTTCGTGGCACGTGGCATTCAAGTCCTAATGCTTATAATCAGCTACATGTGACATGGGGTCACAACGATCGCACAGGTATGAAAGTTCACTGAATTGAGTTGAGAAATTGTTACAACAGATTCTTAATTTTCCGTCTGGCTTTTTGCACACGACCGTTACTGTAAAATAACTCTTCCGTAGACTGTAGAACTCTCTGTAAAATCAAGATATTAACAGACAGTGTCAGCATGCTCTTCCCGCTGTCTCCTCCCCAGCGATTGGTCATTCGACCCCGTCCATTTTAAGTTAGGACTATCACTATTTGTGGGCGCCATACAAATCATCATACACAACCACCTGACTGTCTCAGTTGACCCATGACGTAGCCCAGCGTCGTTTTCGATCTCAAAATCTGTCGCCTAGCTGGGAAAATTGTTGTTGCTGCATCAGCTAGTAATTGGCCTACTATAAGCTAAACTCTTCCTGATATACTGAAGAGTGTTACGTAGGGGAGACAATACCTAATGAAGCGTGTGCACAAACCTCAACTGTCAAACACAAGCCAATGGCTCATATATCTGCTAGTGCTACTACTGGCACATTGCTTGAGATAGCTTTCAACTTGAAAAGCTGTTTGACGCTGTTCGACATTCTTCTTAAGAATAGATGTTCGGTAAAAAGGGAACGGGATAATTAAAAGTAGCTACAAATTTCATATAGACACCACTCACTTCCAAATATCCAAGTAACTCTCTCTTAGAGGTCGGACGGGAAAGTATACGATGACTTCGACATTGATTTCACGTAGAATAACTTAATTTTTTACCAACAACTTTTCCGGACACTCACTCAAAGATTTACAACCAAGTTGGCTTTAGTGATTTTCTCACTTAGATGTTTCACTGATTGATTTACCATCCGGACCAACTTCCGCTGAAAATCCCGCCTGAGCAAGTTGTCCTTTGAGCACTTGCACACGTGGTAGTGGAACAGCCCCGGCTGGCTGTGGAATATCGATGACTCGGGCTGACACAACAGTTTGTGCCATAGCGGGAATCGTCTCGGTACGTCGACCAGAAGAACCAGGTCCAGAAACCACGGCCGTGCTGGCCACCACGGAACAATGAGATATGCGACACAATTGTGTTCGTGGATCTTCTGGAGTATCTTCGCAAGAATTGCCGTTGGTGAAAACGAACAAATCTATGTGTGGCATCTTTCAGATATGGGCTATCTGTTTTAGAATGTCTGGGTGAATTTTCCAATGTGTCGGAATTATCGTATCTTTATTTACGTCAAGAATCAGCATGCCTTATAGTATCCTCGTTCACAGTTGAACGGGGAGACAGAGCTACATAAGTCTCGGATCTGGCGAAGCTCCGAGACACCTGAACGTTAAGGATGCAGGCTAGAGTCCCGTAAGGCTTGAAAATTTCAGTGGCCCATTGGATGCACCCCTCGCATGTCGGACATTTTGAATGGAGATCGAACAAATGCATCGCCAGACCACAAGACGCACAGGCCATTTCGCTCTATTATTACAAATAATACTTCCAAAAGGACTTCTTGAAGAATATCAGGCATTGTAAGTTACATGTAATCCAATCCAAGCGATTTCGACGAAAACTTCGATTTTAACGGGGTTAAACAGTATAAACAGCTCGTAACCATGAGTGAAGGAATGAGAAAGAGTTGTTGGCGTGAGCATGCGCGCAACTTGCTGGGCGATAGTTGTGCGAGATTTGAATTCTTCTTTATTGGGGATTCAGTGTAAATACAGAATGCAATAAGTGAAAGTGAGGTAAGTTTTCAGCGCAAATAACAGGTCGTGTACGGTGTCATATTGAAGCGCTCGTGGAGAGGAGTCAGACTCCGGTTATACCCACGTGACTATGACGTCATCATTAGTAGAGAAAGTGCAGAGTGGCTCAGGTGCGCCATCGAGACATGGCTAAATACACCCCTATACACTAACCCATAGGAGTGACTAGTGGACGTTGAAGATGCATGCATACACAAGACTCCTGAACTCTGCATTTTGGTGATGTGGTTAGGGCATGACGTGTATGTCTACCATGGTATTGTTTCCTCCCCATCCTGAGTACAAATTGAATGGGTGATTAAATGATTGATTGAGTGAGAGAGTGAGTGAAAAACGAACAAGTGAGTGAAGAATGGAAGTGAGTGAGTCGTAACACAGTGACGCCCTAATGCTGATGAGTAAGACCCTCTACAAACGCACACACACAGTCACAGAAACATACATATACATGTACGCAGTTCTATGGGTGTAGTCCAGTCCCTCTACTGATTACCTAGTTCATGATATATCAAGAACAACAACAAACCTATTGCGTATTCCATATTTTATCGCCCCCTTCATCACAACACACCCAAGCCGGGAGAGGCGCTATAGGTGTGTTTACAATTCTCCCATGCTGATTGTCCAATCAGAAGCCGCCCGTGCCAATCTCCGACTGCTCTTATCCAAACAGAAGTCGCCCTTTGACAAACTGTCTTTGGGTTGCCTCAAACTTCGGCCATGTTCGCCCTGATCTGTTTATCCTAATCGTCGTCAGGCAACGGCAACATATCCAGGGACAGCTGTTTGCGCATTGACTGCAGTTTGCATAGCTTGTGTGGGTGGTAGTCTCATATCCTCTTCCGGGTGACGCTTGGTCTTCATGATGGACCTATGCGTGGCGTCGCCTTTCATTTCAAGCGGCAGAAGACTATACTGTTCATAGATGGCCACGGCTGTTTTTCTGATGTTTTTCAGGGGCACATTTGGATGTAAGTTATCGTGTCCGCATCTTCGATCGCCGCAGAGTTAGTATCAATAGCTTCTGTCACAAAACGAACCCAAAAGGTCAGTTCTTTCTCACTCGGGCTTCCCTGGGGTGTAACCTACCTATCTGAGGTCAAGCTCTCCATATCAGTAGATTGACACTTTGCAGTCTCTGCATCGGTATCAGTCGTTGGACTCACAAAAAAAATGCTGGCACAATCTCAGCATCTGCATTGGCTTCTTACACCTCGGTTTCTTCATACCCATGTCTATTCTTCTGGGTTCGCATCATATCGTAGTTTCTGGTGAATGTGCGTTCGCACTCAGAACATGTATAACCTATGTTGACGGTTGAACGTCGACTGCGTACGTCTTAGGAATAAGCTTGCTTTCATGGATGTAACAGAGTAACGCCCGAAAAACCTAGCTTAACGCTTCAACGCCCTGGTGAAATAGCTCTAATTGGTCTAGAAACCCCATGAAACGGACACTAATTCATCGAAATGCATTGACGCCCGTCCGACCGTCTTTACGTCTCAACGCCTGTTTCAACGCCTTACCGCCCTATCTTAACGCCTTAACGACCTATATTATCGCCTGTGCTTAATGCCCTATCGTACCACCTTAAAACATTGTCAACCGTCCAAACACACGCAAGTGCTTTGGCCATTGGTCCCTGACACTTGATGGAAGTGACGTCATCACCGGAAGTGACATCAACACCGGAAATGACGTCTCCACATCCATTTTACCCTAAACGTCTTCGGGCAGTCCAGGATACTACAAGGGCATTATGTCCTGGGCTCACCTGGTGGTGCCGCCGGTACCCTGATGCACCCTATCAGAGCTCCGAGTTCAAAGCTGTGGGATGGGCCAGGTAAGAGCTCCGAGCTTCGAGCTATTCGAGCTCTTGGAGCTCGGAACTCTTCGACATGACGCCATCATATGTGCATGCATGTGCGCTCACCTATGTACATCGTCGTAAGTGACGTCACTACCGGAAGTGACGTCATCGCCTGAAGTGATGTCATCGCACGCATGCGCATGCGTCTTGTGGTACACTTTGTACCCTGTAGCCCGTAGGGTGTACCACCAGAAGCATGCACATGCGTGTGATGTCACTTCCGGCGATGACGTCACATCCAACGTTGACGTCACACCCAACGATGACGTCTCGTCCGATGATGTACATAGACGAGCGCACATGCATGCTGTGACGTCATTTCCGGTGTTAACGTCACATGGTGTCGCCTCCAAGATCCAACAACTCCGAGCTCCAAGAGCTTCGAGAGCTCCGAGTTCTTACCTGGCCCATCCCACAACTTCGAGCTCGGAGCTCCGATAGGGTGTGCCAGGGTAGCGATGGCACCAACAAGTGAGCCCAGGACATGTTGCCATTATAGTATCCTGGACTGCCCGAGACACTTAGGACAAACGGATGCGGAGACATCATTTCCGATGTTGTCACTGCCAATTATGACGTCACTTCCAACAAGGGCCAGGGGCCAATGCAGAGACTGCTGAGAGTCTATCTACTGATACGGAGAGCTTGACCTTAGATAGACAGACTATGTCCCAGGAAAGCCTGGGTGAGGAAGAACCCATCTTTTGAAATTGTATTGTGACAGCCGTTATTAATACCCACGCTGCGGCTGACGCTTGAATTGAAAGGCGATCCCACGCATCGGTTTATCAAGCGCCACCTGGAAGAGGATATGGGACTACCACCCACATAGGCCCTGCAGAACGCAATCAAAATGCGCAAACAGCTTTCCTGGACATGTTGCCATTACAGTATCCTAGCCTGCCCGACGACGATTAGGATAAACGGATCAGAGCGAACATGGCCGAAGGTTGAGGCAACTCACAGGCAGTTTGCCAAAGAGCGGCTTCTGATTGGATAAGAGCAGCCGGATATTGTCACGGACGGCTTCTGATTGGACAATACAAGAGCATACGAGAAATGTTAACATACTCATAGCGGCTCCCCCAACTCGGGCGTGTTGTGATGGAGGGAATAATAAAATGTGGAATACACTTGTCTACGTATATGTATGTTACTGTGTGTGCGCGTAGAGGCCTTCCTCACTAACGTTAGGGCGTAACTGTGTTAAGGCGGGCGTTGGGTATGCCCCACTCACTCGCTCGTTCTTCACTCACTCAATCACTTTGTACCCATGAAGGGAAGGTAACTCTACCATGGTATTCATACCCATCATGCTCTACCCACATTACCATCATGCCGGAGTTCAGGAGTCTTGTGTCTGTATCTTCAAGGTCCATTAGTCGCCCTCATGAGTTAGTGTATTGGGATGTAGGTAGCCATGTCTCAATGGCGCACCTGAGCGACACTGCAATTTCTCTACTACACATGAGTGCTTCAAACTGATACCTCACACGACTCATTTGAACCAGAGATGGCCCACCTCGATCCCAAAGCGACCATTTTCACAATTCTCCGACTGTGCATGCGCAGATTGACACCGGCAGTCCTGTGACCGGACGTGACCTTGCACCAGAAATGACCTATGACCCGGATGTGACCTTGACCCGGATGTGACCCGGAAGTCCCACAGCATTCACCTTATGGTCGGAACTATTTTGGTTATGGTATCATTACGATAGGTTATTCAAGAAACTCTTGGGATGTCTGTTGTTATGAACTAGGTGATACTAAACCTTCAGAAACATGGCCAAGCTATCAGGCTTAGTCCTGGATGCATGTTGCTCAATTGGCAGATCACCTCATACATCTGCATAATAAACATCCAGAGAGCTGGCTTTACAGAACACAGTTTCTATACTCTTGGATTATTATTTTTAGCTCTTCACTGTCCCAACATATGTTCCAATGTACTTTCAACTTTTAAAGTCAGCGACAACAAGGTATCATTATTGTCAGGTTTCACAGTATTGTCTAACTCTCATCTACTCTAGTTATTTGGTTGACTACTTTTTCTACCATCCCACTTCGATCACGTTTATGGCATTCCTTTTTGTTTTCTGCCTACATAGTTGGCATCGGCCAGTTCTATCACTACATCATAAGACCTAGTAAACTTAGCTGTTGGTGGCTTACATGGAAAGCGTAACATCACGAAGGTAACACATGGTCTAGGAAGGTAGTTTCAGTTTCAATCCTGGTGGATCTATGTTTGGTCAATTTCAGAACTGGTCGGTGCCCTGTAACTGTTATGCTACTAAAAGTCGTTGCGACTGTTTTGCCGTATCTGCTTCACTCCCGATTGAACTCCTTCTTTTAACGAGAAGAACAAAAAAGCCGTAAATTCAAAATGCCACCGGTTACCTGTCTTCTTCTTTGATAGCAGGGGCAGCAACCCAATCTGTGGCACACTCCCCACTCTGTGGCACTACGATACTTGTGATCTATGATATATGTTGGCATTTGTGGGAAGTTGATGTTGGGTCGACATCGGGCTAGTCTTTTGTGCTAAATACCGTCCTTTTCATCTGACGACGATACAGCCAACCAATTACCAATATACGAGTTGTCAGAGCATTTCCATCATATCTCTCTAGATTTATAGCTAATACCGCTTATGCCGGTGCTAGGGGCCGTGTGGCCATATCATCCAAGTTGTCACATGAACAGGTACAATAAAAGCGTACCTGAGATAAAACACATAACACGAATCGTTAGATTCTTGGTGTGTGCTTTAGAATAGGTTAACCGGAACACTATACTGTGAACAGTCATGTGGCTCTGTCAGTATGTCGGCACCTCTTCCCACTTCCCTTATATGTGTTGTAACTCTCCCCACTCTGTTGCACACTCCCCACTCTGTGGCACACACCCAAATCTGTGGCACACTCTCCACTCTGTGGCACACTCCCCACTCTGTGGCACACACCTCAATCTGTGGCACACTCCCCAATCTGTGGCACATTCCCCATTCTGTGGCACACCCTTGCCCTTATCTGCCAAACTAGGACCGTATACTTACAGGACACATACGTGGCAGGTGACTGGAATATTCCATCAAAGGTTCGTTTGGCCATCTTCAGAAACACCCCATCTTTGTTCTTTTGAACCTCTGTATCTATACCGAACCCCGTGGCCCCTACCACATCTATTGAAAATGCAGTAAATATCCTGGCAGAGCAAAAACAAAAAGTATCAGTCATTCCAACACACAAAGTAAGACAAATGATGTTGATCCAGAGCACATGGTATTGAGGTCAATTCAACAACAAATAATAATATTGAACAACACCAATTAAGGGTGTTGGAAATATATGGTGTAGACTCTTACTCAACAACCTCTATTGGTTTGAGTTATTTATTATTATAGATATATCAATCAAATTAACCCAGTATTCAACCAAAATAAATCATTGCAATTAGGAACCAGATTATACTGTGAAATCATGTGGCTCAATCAGTATGTCGGCACCGCTTCCCACTTCCCTTATATGTGTTGTAATTTTACAATTCAAAATTTCAAAACATTATGTCGACTTTCTACTCACAATTCTCATCTTCATATTGAAATATAACCGTTTGAAATACTGGCCATATCGAGTATTTCAGTATTTTTTGTGATCTCATTTCCTGGCACATGTAGGCACCGTCATGATGTGACTTACTCACTCATTCACTCACTCACTCAATGGCGCTAGAAAACAAATAACTTGTCCGCTCACAGATTGAGGTCGAAGCTCTTCTCTGATTTGCAGTTTTCAGCGAGGTTATCCAGCAGGTCATCGATGCACGTTTGAAGCAATGGGACCATCTACAATGCAACAGTATCGGCATGCAGGTTAGAGACGGTACCATGGTTCTATCACTGCTATAATTACTTCACTGCTCTATCGGACATTTACCATCTTCATGCACGTGCCGATGATAATAATAATAATAATAATAAACTTTATTTATACAGGGTTCACAATCCAAAGTGCCGATTTCTCCCATCACAATTCAAAGTAGATAGATCGTACTACCTGAAGCATTCGAAATCCGAGGTGTAAATTCCATCTACAAACCTGTGACGAGCCATTCACAACCTAACACACGACTGTGTGTAGGGTGACGTATTTTCTCAGTAGTTACACAATTCGTCCTGATCTGGCGGTGGGGATGGCCAGATACAAAGGACAGCCAATCAATAACCCACGCATACAGCTTATTTCGAAATTAAAATGGATTTCAGATCAATGACGTTTCGTTGAACCGAGTCGGTGGGCTGATATTTCAAGGTCAATTTAAAGTGTGAATGGAGTCGTCGGTTTATGTATGAATATGGACAATTACTGGATACAGTCCTATAGGCCGTGCAACCTTGATCTTTTGACCTCAACCTCCCCCTAATACATCGACCACCACAGATAGCCTGTCGGATACAGGGTGCGATTATAATACCGTCGTTAGATTGAGAGCAACTTACCCCTCTCATCTTGCCAGAGCTGAAGGCAGGTGTCATGATACTTCGGACAAACTTCCAATGGTCGTCTCCTATAATCGTCACCATGTTCTTCCATAAACTGGGTGCAGCAAGCGGCAACTAAAAAGATGATGGCACATGTTTTAACACATTTTTAACATTTTTTGAAAATTCTTTCAAGATGCTTTGATAGATTTTCAGTTTCTAAAACGGAGTTCTTCAAATATTGCGTACTCCCCGTCGGATATTACATATTCACACACTTCTTACTATAATTTTAGTAACCGCCTGTATAGGTATGTGTGCTGGGGGCGGAGGGGTCGGGGTGGTTGGCAGGCGTGGTTGGTGGGTGTCCGGTGGGCACGAGTTTCTGTTGCTGCAATGCATTTTGCTGAGAAGCAACAGGAACTTGATAATGTGATGTCTAGCACTGTAATATCACTTGTCTTTATTGTATCATGTAAACGTCCTGTCTGTGTCTTGTGTGCTGTCCTCAGTGTTTTATAGGGTGGATGGAGGGTGTCTGGCTCCATGCTGCTTCAAAGATTTTTTCTCTGAAGTAGCAAGAACGCAACTTGACTGGATGGTGCTTAGTCATGTGTTAGTTGGTTCGTCGCGATATGACTGAGATAATGTTGAAAACGACGTTAAATCCTATTCACTCACTCACTCACTCACCCTTGGGGATCAACTTTAAAAAACTAAAAAGGCATATAATGAAACGTCTTCACGATAGATACGGAATTGGTCGATCTATATAATAAAAGATGTTAACTCACTCATTTACTCACTCACTTGCTCCATTTCTCAATCACTCACTTCCTCAATTACTCGATCTGATTGATCGAGTCAATGACGAAGTGAATAATGAAACATCTTCACGATAGCTACAGAATTGGTCGATCCATATAATAAAACATCTTAACTCACTCATTTACTCACTCACTTGCTCAAATTCTCAATCACTCGCTTCCTCATTTACTCGATCACTCACCTCCTCACCCACCCACTCACTCACCACATCTTTTCTTCTCTCTGCGCCTCCTCTTTTACTGATCCTATGTTCCGAGGAGCCTAACTTCCCACTACTCTTTCTACGTTAGTAAGATACAAAGGTCCCACAACTGACAAAAGTGTACTTGATTTTGATCTTATAAAATGAGAAGGTCTGATATTATGTGACTTTACTTTTCACTTACCTGTCTATTTGTGAAATTTGGGAAATCTTTGATCATTATCTGTTGGATCATATCTGGATCGGCGACATAGATGGTTGGCATTCGTCCGGCCCAGGACCTACAAAACCAACAGATACGTCTCATGTTGACTGATAAATAGTCGAGAAGACAAGGTTGTGTTTATTCCAATACGATGACCGCATTCTCGTCTTTGTATTCTCTTGTATAAAAAAACAGATGTTTGACCACGAAATGCTATAGTCAGATCACAGCATATACATGACCATATCTTCGATGGTTTCTCGGCTAAGACGAGATGTGGGCCGTGGTGCACACACAACAGATAAAGCAACGTTCTCCTTCTCCTTATTATCACGTTGACTGAAAACAGCAGAAGCCTCTGTTCCAGACGTCCTACATGTAAAATTCTGAACTTTGCACCCTTGATGGTAATGCGATTTTGTGCCATGTAATCGTATTCTGAAAATGGTTATTTTATCAATGTGGCATGAATGAAGTACGCAAACCCCCTATCTGATAAATTTACTGAAAAAAGTAAACGCACACACCTTTCCAAGAATAGTGATGTCCTCGAATTAGCCGATACCCAGTAAAATGAGTTATAACAAGATGGTCGAAACGACTCAAAACAATTTGCTCACATCCGACCATATAAATTATGATAGAGGCGGGACCGATCAAATAACTAGATACAGTCGATCGAATACGATCGAGGAGGCATCGATTTTGCATCTTTAGTAAAGGAAACATTCATTATTTGTGAAGAAAGTAAAAACGTAAAACATACCAAATTTGAAAGAATCCGTTCAGGTCCAACAGTTACTGACCGGGAATGTAATTTTACTTTGACCCTCAGGTAGCGCCATGTATAGGCAGATAGGCATAAAAAATAATCCCAACCGTTATCTTGAGGCAAGATCCCTTGACATTGGAAAATGTTAACTTGACCTACAGGTGGCGCCACCTATGAGCAGATTGACAAGAAAAACAATCTCAAGCGAAACCTTCAAGTAAGGTATTCATATACCAAAATTGGAAAGAATCCATTCAAGTTTTAAAAAGCTTTTGTCCGGAAACATAATTTTAAATTTTCCCCCAGGTGGCGCCACCTATATGTGTATCGGCATGAAAAACATTGCCAAACGAGAAATTGAGGCGAGGTACCTACACACCAAATTTGGAATGAATCGGTCAAGGTTTTCAAAAGTATTTGTCTGGAAACACTCAACTTGGCTTCCAGGTGGCGCCACCTATACACGAATCAACACGAAAAACATTCCCAAGCCAGATCTTGAGGCAAGGTACCCACACACCAAATTTGGAAAGAATCCTTAAGGTTTTCAAAAGTTATTGTCTGGAAATGCAATTTTAACTTGGCCCCCAGATGGCGCCACCCAGAGGCGGATTGGCACGAAAAACAATTCCAAGCAGGGACTCACCAAATACAAAAACATGGTCTGTGCCTGATAAATTGAGACCTTTTGGGGTTGCAATTCATTGAGGGGTGACAGAATTATACCAATATTGCAGACTACACACAAATTTCAACTTTCTGCCAAGATATATTGGATATATATGCTCAAACACAATATATGAGGGTCGGGCGAGGGCTAGTTTGGGAGATAGAGGATGCGGCTCGGCGCCCTGGGGGTGGGGGCATGCTCTCCACGAGGGTAGTGGTAGGTGTGCTGAAATGAAAGCCATAGAAAGCTCTCTGTACATGAAACAACCACACTGACAACTGCATGCCATCATCTGTCAGCCTGAAGAACCACAAGGTTGAATTCAATTCAATTAAGGAAATTGATCGTATGCACAGTGTGCACCCAAACTTTAGGAACTCGGTTGTAATTAATATACATGTAGTGTGGACACAAATGGTTCGTGCAAAAGCTTTAGGGTAAATCATATGATGTGGAGTACAATTATTTGATAGCAAAATTGAAGGAAATGTTGTCCTTCATTTAAGATCACACGAAAAAAAAAAACAGGGGTTCGGTACTTCGGGGATTCCTCCGCCAGTTATTTCATATTATACTTCTGAAATAAAATATGGTTCGTGCAAAAGCTTTAGGTTAAATCATATGATGTTGAATACAATTATTTGATAGCAAAATTGAAGGAAATGTTGTCCTCCATTTAAGACGATACGAAATTCAAAAATCAGGAGTTCGGTACTGCGGAGATTCTCCCGCCAGTTATTTCATATTTTACTTCTGAAATAAAATATGGGTCTGCATGCAAAAGCTTTAGGGTAAATCATACGATGTGGAATAGAATGATTACAAGCGTCTAGTCCGTCATTCATAATCCAGCCGTCGTCCATTAGAGAATATCCGCGTCCATAATCCAAAGACCTATTCCATTTTCCATATAACAGTATTAGCACCAAATTCAACAAGCAGCCAGAGGATGCTAGGTCCCCCGCCGAAATGGCAGCAATATTTTTTAGCATTGTTGGTCTCAGGGGATATACATGAGGGAGGCAACTGCTGCTTCATAGGCGTTGGATGTGGAAGGGTCTTTCTCTTCCCAAGTTTTAAGATCAACTCAGAACGATTGACTGAAAGTTGATTGCTTCTGTGATATAGTTTCCATGCAGTGAAGCACCGAGAAGCATCCCCAAGTGACATCTCAAGGCACTATCTGCAAACCAAATTTGACGAGAAGCTGAAGGCATCAACCTGTTGCCCGGAAACCAAATTTTAAATTTGCCACCAGTTGTCGCCACCTGTAGGTGCAAGTGAGTGAAATGCAATCCCAAGCATCATCTCATGGCATGGTAGCCTACATGTATTAGCCTATAGTACCTTCTACAGAGGGCCAATGATCGGCTGATGCAGCAACAACAGCATTTTCCCAGTTAGACGGCAGATTTTGAAATAAAAAACGAGGCCGCGCTATGTCATCAGTCAACCGAGACAGACGCGTGGTTGTGTATGAAGATTGGGGTGGGTCTTATCTAATAGTGATCCAATGAAAATGCTTGTATTAGTTTAAAATGGCGGGGTCGAATGACCAATCACTGAACGGGAGACAGCTGGAACAGTACGTTGACACTGTCTGTTAATACAGGGGGCATCGGAAGCAAATTCAAAGTGGTACGGCCACTATCATTGCACTTTACGTGAGGATCCAGGGGCCGCCCAGGCCCCAGATGCTCCTGGGGTCTAGATCGCCGAAGAAGCGTTCGGAGCGATTTCTGGCGTCAATCAAAATCACTCTGCATTGAAGTGTATTTTTAGTTCTTTCCTAACCCTTTTACCATGAAAACGCAATCGATGGTTTTGATGCCGAATTACAAAAAATTGTGTATAGTATAGTACTTTATCCTAGGCACATCGTGTAGAAGTAACCGAGATGATGCATCGATAATGTATACCAAATTTTACATTGAGCATTTGAACAGTGTCAGAGATAGAGATCATTAATGATTTTACATAAATTAAAGATGGTTGCCCATCCTTCCCGTCACTCAGAGGAACTAATGTGGTTATTCATTAATGCAAGTCTCTTCATACATCGATGCTGTAAATCAAGTTTCGTATAGAACATTTGAATGGCATCAGAGATAAACATCATTAAAGATTCTGAATAAATTAAAGATGGCCGCCAAGATTTCCGCCCAATCAGAGAAACCAGATCTGTCATTCATCGTAAGTCTCTTGATGCATCAATGATGTATACCAAATTTTACACTGAGCACTCTAACGGAATCAGATATAGAGATCATTAATGATTTTGCCTAAATTAAAGATGGCCACCAAGGTTTTCAGTCAATCAGGTCCCGATTCAAAGTATCTGGATGTATCGATGATATACCAACCTTCATATAAAACAATTGAAAAACAATTGAATGGTAACCGAGATATGTAGGCTATCATTATCGATTTTGCATGAATTAAAGATGGCCTCCAGGGTTCCCAGCTAATCAGAAAAGCCTG